>JAUZNK010002742.1:0-27618 GCA_035046665.1 Euphysa ruthae | reverse complement strand
TAAAGGAAAATATTTTATACTACTAGTGTTGTAGAAACCACCCTTAAGATGAAAGCAAGAACAAAAGAAATTAAAAAATACACACTGACAGTAAACGTGTATGTAATACACAAAATAATGCGAATATGGGATAACTCTAAGAAACATTTATTTTGGAACATTTTTTTTCCTGTCACATAATAAAATATCGCCCTATATTTTTACAATATGATAATTTCAACACCATCTATTTCTGAAAATCATGCCATGTTACATCAATGTTCATTTCATCAAATAAAAACAGCTAGCTATCCAAGCTTTTTGTGTTTCTTTATGTTTTTTGCTCGGTAACTTGAAATAAGAAGCATCTTTCTTGTTTCGACTTTGGTTATTACAACCATATGCACAACAATAAAGCATCCTATTTAAATATAGAATAAACAAAGAATTTGAACTAAAGTCTGGATAAAAAATCAATTATTGCTATGATATTTCTGTTCTTTCTGTCGGTTGCCGAAGCTTCAAGCTCAGTCATATTTGTTGCTTTTTATGTAGTTTAAGTATTTATAATTACTCTTATAGTATTTTTAGAATGTTTAGTGGTGATTTTTGTTATAAACATTATGTGGACTCGGGATCCCTTTAAAAGAATTTTAAGGTTTTGAAAAAATATAAATTGGAAATTTTTGTGAAATTATTTTTTGTTTTTTCCTTTTCTTGGTCAACTTTAAAATCAGTAGTAGTAAAATTCTAATATAAGGAAATTGTTCACTATACAAACAACTTTTGTCCAATTCTAAGGGCAGACACTTGTTTGTATTTAGAAATTAAAGAATCAGGAAGTGGAATTCATAACAGTGTTTGCTTTTATTACTTGCATATTTTTTTTTAACCCCCAACAAAGCAAGGACTCTATGAATTCACCAGTGCATTATTATTACTTATTTCATTTCCCCATGATGCTTTTTCTCATTTACCATTTGTTAATTTTTATGATTTTCCGGGTGAAGTTTTTGGACCATAAGGTTAGAAAAGTGACAGTTTGATACTGGGTTCGAATGTCATCTTAGACCTAAAATCAACATCTTTCAAAAGTTCTCGAAAACCATTCATTAGATCATTGTGGAATTTTTCATGAAGTTTAAGAACCATGTATCTCTTCTTTTTGCCTATATGGCCACCTGTCAAAGTGTTATTTTTTTGATACTGGGCACAAATGTGGTCATTTCTAGACTCGAAATTTTAATGAAATTTTCTCTAGGCTCTTTTGTTAAATTTTATGAAATTTTGCATGAAGTTAGAGGACTGAAGAGGGCTTCTTTTGACCCATATGGCCATCTAATAAAAACTCTTCTTTTGAAATTTTATGTAAAGTTAGAGTACCATAGGGTGCTTCTTTTAACCCATATCGCCACTGGTCAAAACTCTTTATTTTCGATACTAGGCCTAAATATTATATAGTTATATTTAAGATCGAAAATGATGCTTTTATTTTACATGGAGTTGGAGGGCTTCTTTTGACCAACATGGATCACCTGTTAAAACTAAATTGTGTATATTCAGTGAAATTAAATGATTGACGGGTTTATTTTAGCAAATTTATAGATAGTGGTTTAAACATTTCTTGGAATAAAATTTTGGGAAATATCATTATGATGTTGTTTTATTTGAGTATGATCTTTTTTTGAAACATTTTTTGCAGATAATCAACAATTGAATAATTACCATAATATTTCCAGGAAAACCATGAAGCGTCAAAGTGGAATGAAATATGCTTTTTAATAAAATAAAATCTTGTTCATCATTATTTTTTAGGCTTGAAAATCTGTTTGTTTACTATTTTGGTGGGGGTAGTGAGGGCTTCGCTTTTAAAATTTAGAAATTCAGAAGAGGAATGATAAAAAATTGTGATAATGATTGCTGCCAATGCTGGTAAAAATTTTGTTCTGGAATAGTGTTTTTTTTTTTTTTTTTTTTTTTTTTGGATTTTATGCATCTTTTCACAATTTTATTCGACCCAGTACTCAGGCTCTTAAATATAAAATTAGTGCGTAAGTGAATCTATTTTAAAGGATGAAACTTGCGGCAATAAATTTACACAATTGGCCAAAGGCCAAAAAACTATTTTTTATTTAAATCAGCTAAGTAGCAAATTTGCAATATTATTTTCCAGATTTTTTTGTTTGTAATTCCACTTATTTTTTGCTGAAATGATAAAGGGTTAATGGAATTTATATTTAAAGCATATCCATCAACTTATCGTCGTCAGGCTTGCATTGTTAGTAATTTAATTGATAATAAATATTTTTTTGTTTAGCTACTGGTGGAATAAAGAGATCAGGGAAAAAGTAAACAGTACCGCCTTTTGGTTCGTGGGAATTTTGTAATGTAAAAAGTGAATTTATTAAAAAAATATTTTTGACACAAAGTGTTAAAACCGTATTTTTTGAATTTTCTCAAAAAGTTACATTTTTCTTATTATATGAGGAAATGTTAATTTTCATAAATAAGGTATGTCGGTTTTTAAAAGTTGTATAGAGCTTAATCCCCAGGACAGAGAACATGGTCATTTTGTACTTATAAAATTCCAATTTTCTTAAAATTTTCAATTTTTATTTTTTTTTTTTTTTTGAGCCTGAAAGGTTAGTTTTAAGAATGAAGGGTTGGATGAGGCATGTCCAAACTTTTAAATAATTCTCCAAAGTTGCGTTTCAATTATGTTGAAATTTTAGTAATGTTTTTAATATTTTAAATGTTTTTTCTAGAAGTTATGGTATTTCCATCAGTCACTAAAGCTTATTTCTCTAGTAAATAGTCAGAAAACTGTATTTAAAAAATTTTTGGCACCTGCCTTTGCCTTTCTAGTTGATCAATGGTTTTAGTTATTTATTTTACAAGCGTTAAGCTGTCTCGTCTTTTTGATTTGAGATAAAATTTTATCAAATTTTCAGTGTTCTGTTATTCTTTAAAAAATTCTAATAAATTTTTTTTTTTTGAGTTTTTCTTTAAAACTCAAGTTTAAAAAAATGGAAGTGGCCTCAAAAGCCTGCTAATTTTACATAAATATTTGTTGGACAGCAATATTAAATTACAAATTTTTACGTTTATAAAAAATTATATAATATTAGTAACATAGGATAAAATTTTTTTTAATAACTTAATTTTTGGTGAAATATTTCTTGTCATATTGTGTCATCACAAATTTATCAAATGAAAATGTTTTTTTTTTCCATATTAAAATTCTCATTAAGTGCTCGATTTTTAGAATAATGAATGATTTAAAAAAAAATGTTGAACTATTTGTCAATATACTTGGTATGGCACGAACATCGGCTGTGCAAAAATGGGACAATGAAGCCTTGACAAGAGCATTCAGATGGGCACATTATTTTGAACAGGTAACTTCTTTGCTGCCAATTAAAATTTTGAAATATTGACCATTTTTATCATGTTGATTTTTGTTCCAACTGTTAAACTATTTATATTTAGCAATTAAATATGTATTCTGCTGAATTTTTTATTATTTAAGAAAATACTATATTTGGGCCTCAAAACATCTATTGTCCTTAAAAATTGGTTTGTTTCGATTCTGCTGAAATCTTATATGGTATTAGAAAATATTATTTCTGATTATTTTCATACGTGGGCCATTTGAAAAAAAATTGCGAGTGCAGTTTCTGTACCCAATGTCAGAAACGACATTTTTCTGTTTTCTTACGGATAAAAATTTTAAATGGTATCAAATCCAAAGAAAAAAAGTGCCAAAATCAGTTGGAATGTAGATGTGCAAAGTTTTATCATTGTTCGCAAAAAAACATTTCTCAGAAAAATTAATTGATATAATTTATGTTGGATATTTTTTCCTTTGATAATTAAGGCCAGACAATATAATTCTTTACACATATTTTGTCTCGAGAGTGGTTTGGAGGTGGAATTATTTGTCTTTTTTCAACAGCCACTGCTGGTTCTTCAAGTTTTAGTCCGTGAAACGAAAGTTAAATTAATTTTTACTCTGTGCGTTTGTCCTATCTTAAAAAGTGCTCTTATTAAATCCTGTTAAATTTTTGTAATTATGGTTAGGAGTTATTTTAGGGAAAAACTCCCTGTTGTCCAGTTACAGGAGGGCTCTTTTCAAAATATTAATTAGCAAAAAAATTTTACTATCATTTTTTTAGATAAAGATTCTGAAGTTTCATTCAGAGAAGAAAAGTTACATTTTTCAAATAAATCAAAATGTTCTATTTTATTTTACTTTGCATTTTCAATTTTCTTCATAAAAATCTTTTTATAAGCAAAATTGTCTGGCAGTAGTAACATGGAATCGACGGTTACATGGAATCTCCATGTAACCGTCAGAGTCCTATAAATAAATTCACCTATGTCTGTCTGTTTGAAATAATTTTTCTCAGTAACCACTTGTTGAATTTTCCTGAAATTTTGTGTGAAGTTACAGGATAATAAAAGTAAGAACACTGACTGTTTTTGGTTTTGGACTCAAATGTGATTGATCATTTTAGGGCTAAATACAATGTTTGAATTTTTTTTTTTTTTGTCTTTTATTCTCTTGAAAGCTCATGTTTTGTTTTGGTACTGGGCCTAATATTGTTATTTTTCCATTGAAGACAATGATTTACAATTTTCTCTAAATTCAAGCCTGTTGGTAGAGTTACATACAATATTTTTCTAGGTATATATGACTTATTATAATTTTATTACAATTTTTGTATGTTATAAAGAATTACTTCTTGCTCTGTATCAGTTCAGTTATTTAAAAAATTTCTAAGTCTGGTGATAAACTGGTAAAATAATGTCCTGTAAAAAAATTTTTATTCTAGAAATTGGCAAATGTGATTTTTAATTGTGAACATAATTTCCTGGAAAATTAATATGGTTTATATTTATGCCTTGGTTGAGTTTCAATTTTATGACCATTAAGAGTGAGAAAAAATACTAACCAACTTTTTGATACTATTTAGGTACACAAAAAGACCAGGTCTAATCCAGTTGCCGTAGAAAATGTTACCCAAAATCTTTTGATTGCATGCACAACTCTTGATACAAAACTTGGACTTTCTCTACTCACTTATCCAGACCTTAAAAAGTCGACACATATTTTACGTAAAAGTTTGCTTGATAACCCCTGTTTGAGCAAAGAGTTTTATCTTGAACTTGTTGGGCAGTTGAAAGCTACAGAAGCAGAGGAAATGAAAAAGCGTTTAGGATCCTTATCAAATTTGAAGGCAACTTTACAAATCCTTCAGTTGATGATACAAAAGAGATTTGAAAGTTTGTCTGAAAGTAAAGGGGATACAAACAATAGGGTTGTTGATGGAGGTCAACGTACATTAAATACAAAAGAACCTGCTTATTGTGAGCTAACTGCTAATGCAGAATTGCTAAAGAAATATTTGAAAACTGTTATTCACACTGGTAATTTACATTTAGCTAATTTTTTCAGTGATTAATTTTTTTTTTACATTTTTAGCACGTCTTATTTAAATTAAAAAAATTTTAATTGCATTACTTAGCTATTTTTTTTGATAGACAAAACAAATTATGAGGTTTTTGTTAGTTCCCTTAAAGATAATATAAGAAAAAAGCAATCGCTAGTAACTTCTGTTTCTGTATGTATCCCTCCATAATGCATTTTTCTCTATAACGCCTCTAATAAGTTTCTGAAACTGGTTCCAAGTCAAATCAACTCGAAACAATTTCTTTAAAAAAAAAACCCCTCGTTTTGCTATGAATAAATGCTGAAATGCAAATGGCCTAACTGTGTTTTGTTTTTGTATTAAATCTCAAAATCTGTTCTATTTTCTAAATTGGAGAGCCATATAAGGATTATTTTGACCCATATGGCCACCAGATGAAAACTCTTTTTTTGATATTTGATCCAAATATGGTCAATTTATGCCTAAAATCAAAGTTTTTTTTTTTGAAAAATCATATTAAGTTTTTCTGGAATTTTGCATTAAGTTCTCTAACCTAGTGCTTCTTTTGACCCATACTCAGTGAAGTAAAATAATTATCCCAAATACTGTAAAATTCTTTAAATATATCTAGAATGGAAAGTAAGTCATCCTTGGGAATATCATTATTTTATTCAATGTTTGATTTACTAACTAGGTTTAAGTGGTGGCTCTCACTTATACAAGAAATTATTCGGCATGGTCAACCAAAAACAGGGAATTGACATTCTTATGACTACTCTTCTGCTCAAGGATAAAGATGAAAAAGTATCAAAATATATTTTAGAATTTATTCATGGTGAGTGTGTCATTTTGTTAAGTGGTAAACTTTTGCTTAAATAATTACATACAAAGTTTTTCCTAAAAAATGTAAAATAATGATTTTTTTGATGTAAAAAAAAAAAAATATTTTCAATGTACAATTTTTCTAAAAAATTTTAGAGAATATGAATATTTGCGAAAAAAGCCCATGCAAAAATTTAACTTTTTTTTTGCAAAATCTCAAGTAATAGTATTTTCTGTTTAACGGACAGATAGAAATACTGATCAATTATGATGTCAAGTTTAAATTAAGAGGCGCTCAATTTTTTCTTTTTATTGAATAATTTTTGACTTTCGTGGGCTATTCAGAGAAAACACAAATTTGATCAATTGAAGCACATTTTAAGGTTACAGTTTTTTTTTTACGTTTTCTGTGAAAATTATTGTTGCAGTAGAATTTAATGGCAGCTTAATTGTTCATAAAAACAAAGGATTTTATAGCTTTTCACATTTCAAGCTTGAAAAACTGCTATCAAACAACATGCCAATCTACTTCAAGCTAAAAAGGTAGATGTATGCCACCAATAGGTATAATTTATGAAGTGTTTTGTTCAGAATTAGTCGTTCAGGATTCGCCAGAATATATCGAAAGCTTTTGATAAAGCTGGAGGTTTTTTAGTTGAAGAATTGTCAAATTATTTGCTTTAGGAAAATGTATTTAAAGAAAATATATTTTAGCCAATTACAAAAAAAAGAAGAAAGAAAAAAGATCAAAGCTTAAGTTATTGCCACGGTGGTTATCATGCTTTTAACTAGAATTTAGATAAAAGTGTAGTTTTCCAGCCTCTTTGATATACTCTTAAATATTTTTTGTTGCTTATTCAGATGTAATGGTAGTTACTTGGAAAGGTGATTGGAAGGAATTTCTACAAATGCCGCTTAATCATTTATTTTCGATTTGTGCTAAAGAATACCCAGAATTCATGGTCGAGTATTTAAGTGTATTGGAGCACTGTGCATGTAGTTTGCAAAACGATTTAGATACAAAGAATTTTAATTTAGATATGGAAAAGTAAGTATTCATTCTGGTGTGGGCCTATTGCCTGAAAATTAACTTTATTTAAGCTAAATCTAAAATTTTATTGTTGGAATTAATTAGCCTCTCAAAAGCCGCTTGTATCCGGCTTAAATGTAAATGTGCTGCCTATGCCCCATACTAATTCTTTAGATCCAGCAATAGCTGTTTTCAAGGTTCAGTTTTCAACAAAATTTTGCTCCAGTAATGGTGGCTCTTGTTTCATGATGAAATTGTGCATTTTCATATTTAAATTTTTGAGACGTATTGAGACTAATATCAATGCTGTTTTCGTTTATTGAGCATTTCATTTGTGCCTGTTAATTAACTGTCTGAAATTGTTTGATGTGTGTTTCTTATATTAAACGCTACGTTAGAAAATGAATTTTGGTGTAGATTTGGAAACAGAGATGGAGATGCAAACTGCATTAGGCGGAAAGGAGTACTATTTACGCTGAAATTAGATGCTAAATGATTTTCTGAACTGCCGTTATCTGAATCATTTATGAGGTCTGAATAAGAATATTTTGCTTGCGTCCTGAGCTGGTCGATATGCGAAAAGGTAGCTGAAAAATATTCTTTCTCTCTCTGGTTTATTGCATTTTTTTTAAAACTCATCCTTGTTTATGAAAATGCTTCAGCCATTAAATATACAATAACTCACTAATATAAAAGACTCCATAATGTGTTCATTTTAAAATTGCTTCGTGCTTAATCTTTCTATTGTTAAAGCAGAAAAGCATAAATAAAAGTTGAAACTTTTCAACTTTGATGTCAGAAAAAAATTTTGGTGATCTTTTCTGCTAACCAATTATATTATTTTGGTGATTTTATCAGAACAAAGGAATCTTATTTTTTTCACCAGAGAATTTCTCTTCTCGCAAAACATTTTCTTGAGTGGGGAAAGCCTTAATATCGGAAACAATGTCTTCCACCGCTTATTTTCAGATGCGTTATTTTGATAATGTATTCTGAGTCCAATAAATTTAAATCATCAGTAAAAATATTTCTACTTGATTTTAAGCTCATTAATTTTTGTTATTTATTCTAAGTTCAATAAATTCCAATTGTCAATAACAATGCATTTTTGCTTACTTTCAAGGGCGTTATATTTTCTAACGCAGGACTTTTAAATTCAAACAGTAATAACTGTGATTTACCTGTAAGTACATACTCTTTGACTTGAGCAAGTAGATTAATTTAAACTAAAATTACTTATAGGTATGTTTCTAATTAAACTAACATTGGACCAGCTATGATTACCGATTTAAATCTGTCACATGAGTGTGATAATTTCTGATAATTAGTCAAATTAATCCATTAGGCTGAAATTTTGTGAGAAATTAAAAGGCTTCAGAAATAGATGCGGACATTGAATTAAGTTTAGTGTTTTTAATTAATTTGAAAATCTCTGCCATCTCCATAATAATACTTATCCAGCCTGGAACCTTTTAAGTGGTCAAATTGACCCTTAAAATCATGTCTGACATTTTATCGAAAATGAAATAGTAGTTTTTTAACTGTAATTTGATATATTTCTCACCTTAACTTAGACATCTTTAAATTATTATTTTGTTACGTATTCATAGTTTTTATTTTTAAAATCATTTGACACATTTCTCCCTTAGATATTTTTAATATGGTGAGTCAATTTTCGTCTGGAGTAGGAACTTTATTACCTACATTTGCTGAATCAGCTTGTTTTTGGGGTATCCAGTGATGATTTGTTCTCACGGTTCGTATTTTTGTAGAATATTTGGGTCAAATTTAGCGCATTTTTGGTATAAAATATTTTCGAATATTGAAAAAGTCGTTGTGTTTAGTCATTCAGGAACGTTATCAAGGTATTATGTTGGAATGCGACATTAGGGCATATCCATATATTTTAATATGGTGTAATTCTAAAAATAACTTGCATAAATTAAGCTGCTGGATGTTGAAGTCCAATGTCATTGTTTTGATGCTCCGAAACAGGATTAAGAAATAGGCTGTCTTTCAGAAATAAGCTTTTGTCACGGCACGCTAGTTTTCGACAAAAAATGTTAACGATGCGTTCCATTGTTTATTTTGAATTAATCGTCTAAGTTTCGTTATGTTTAATATCTATCTGGTTTGTTTAGAAACGATTGTCCGCCAAGTGAACAGATGGCGAAATATTATTACTTCCTTATACAAACATCATTGCAAACTGTCGCTCAAACTAGCCTAGAAAACGAAATAAACGTAGATTCTTTCATAAAGAAATATTGTAAAAACTTATCTCCGGCTTCTAATAGTATAAACAATGTCTGGAAAAAAATTAGTGACGATCTTAGGATTGGTTCTGACGATAAATCGTGACGGTGCAGCTCACTGTTTAGACATCAAAGGGAGAAAAAAAACAGATGTCTTTACATTAGTCTAATATTTTAGTTATATATTTTTATGATTGGACTACTAATGAGAGTAATTTAGTGTTTTTGGGATACTGAACCCTATAAAAATTTATTCTAAATGTAATTTTTACATTCCCCACTTTCAATAAGAAGGCCACGAAATTTTGCAAACACACCTGATATGATATACAAAATGAGTGGAACAAAAAGTTTTTTAAATATTTTCTTCGCAAACATTTCGAAATTCCCCCATGAAAAAACTTTATTATTGAGCTAAACAAACTGCAATATTTCAAAATTCAGTTTCGAATATGAAAATTTTGTTCCACTCATTTTGTTCGAGCTTATATAATGGAAAAAGTGGTGAAAATTTCAAGCTTTAGCGGATCAAAAGATGTTTTTGGCGGCGCCTCATAAAACTGGTTTGAGAAAAACTCAAAAATCAATCTAATTTCATAGAAAAAAGAGTTAAGTGTTTTATTTAACATAGCAATAAAAAGTACAAAAAGGCAACTAATAGTCAACAATATGTGCAGCATGCAATTCCTTAGAAACCACCAGGTTTGTAAAATTTCCCTTCGTTTTCCTTTTTGTTTTCCTTTTTTTTGTATTTTATTTTTTGCTAAACTTATAATTTTAAATCCAATCTTGACTTTTATTTAAATTGCATCCATGTGTTGTGTAATTTTTAGGTATGTCTAACATTTCATAGATAATGATGCTAGCTTTTCTTTCGGTATTGAAATTAGCAATTGAGTCATGGGTACCGAGTTTTAGTTGAGAATGTGACCTTAGGAACTCTGTCTCAGATGGTTGCGTTAAAGCTCTCATTTTGATTTTGAGTCTTCCCATGGAGACTTAGAAAAAATTCCATTTTTTCTTAGTTCTAAATATAGTGGGTTTAGTTTTGCAACTATAAAAGGTGGTAAACCAGATTCTTGGCGATATTGGCAAAGTGCCGGTTATAGCGGCATCAACTATTGGATCTCGTTGGGCAGTGGGGGAAATGCCAGTTGTTATTCTTCGAAAACATAACTTATGCTTTTGTAATTGAGCGGTTAAATATATTTCTAGTTCCTTCAGTGTCTGAAGTTGAGTTAGCAGATATAATTACATTGGCGGCAATTTTTCTCATCAACTTTAACCCTCACTATCGTGTCTGACATTTTAATACCATTGTATACCGGTACCTATTTATGTTATGCGCCTCTTGATTTCGTGAGATTTTGATGGTAACCACATTGGCAAAATAAAAGCAGCGTCGTTTATAACCCCTTTTTCAGATACGTTTTCTGTTAACTTTAGTTTTTACAAAAAATTGTGACACTTTAAATTTTTTACATGATGTATGTAGAGACAGATCATAAAATGAATAAAAAATTATTTTTAAATATATAAAAATTTCCATTTCATTCATTTTACAGTATTTCATGGATTAAATGTGCCCTGAAAATTTCGCTAAAAATATTTAACGGTTCATGAGACGACGTGCAAAAATAGGCAATTTGAGAAATATATCAACAAAAAATAAACTATAGATCAGTCATAAAAGCAAGTAAACTACAAAATCTTGTTGATAACTATTAAATTCAATCAAAATCCATCAGCTACGTACATATCACTTTCTTTTGTTGCAATTTTCTTGCATGTAAAATCTGACTTCTTACCTTTTTGGTTTTGCCATAGAGACACTTTTTTTAACTCCTTCTCTTTGCAGAGGTCTTCAAATACTGGTTTAATTTCATGAACAATTGATAGTGGAAGACCACGTTTGTATGTTGTTGTTTTATTAGCGTTGTCAGCCTTGTATTTGCACTAACTGTGCTACCGTTTTTTTTGGTCCCTTAAGGTGGTAACCCTATAATTCACCCAAAAAAATTAAACCCGCTGAATTTGAAGGGCTTTGTTAGTTTTATTATTGACAAATATTATTTCATATTTTTAAAAAATAAATTGAAAACTAAAATTTTGTTGACCGGTCAAGCCCAAAAAAGTCGCTTTTCGGACACGAAAAAAGACATACACCTTAGAAAAAATATCTCAAGATAGCATGGTTCAATTTAACTCAAATTTTCACATCTTATTTTTATGGTGGTTTGCTGAGTTTTTTTTTTTTTTTTTCAAGTCAGGCCGCACTGCCTCTAAATATGTTGCCCTAATTTATCCAGTTTAGCGCGTCTCAAAAAATAAGATTTGAAAAAAATGACAATATTAGGACCCTCTAAATAGATCAAAGAGACTGATATTTTATTGTATTTTTACCTTATTTCGTACTTTACAATTTAGGCAGGATCAGTTTATTGGCTTTACTACTATGGGTATTGTGGGTGTGGGTATCTTTACTGTAAAAAAAGAAGTCTTTCGATGAATTTGGTAGATTAAATGACTAAGAATCAATCAAGTTAATGATTTTTAATGCAGTACGTAATTTTAAATATCGATTACTATTTTGGCTCCAAATCTTACTCATATGAGGTGATAACAAAGCAAAATAAAGTGAACGAATGGTACTACTATTAACGTAATGACTTATTTTAAAAAGCATACTGTTTGATCTCTTAGTTTTTTAATCAGTTCATCAGTATGAGTTTTCCATTACAAGTGCTCGTCACTCAAAACTCTGAGATATTTTATACTAGCTGGAGGATATTCTTTCATCCATTCAACTTACTATTAAATTTTTAATTAAATCAATTATTTTATTTTTTAACATTAAACCCTTGAGGTATGTTTTCCAATGGTTTTCGGAAATTTCAAAATTAAGTACGTTGCTGTGCCTGCTGCTAAAGATATAAAATTGTAGAGGATATATTGAACAGAGCAATTTGAACACTTATGTTCAAAATAATTGTTTATAGTGTGGTTTTTTAAAACTTATTAGTTTGAAAATATATAAACATAAAAAAAAAAAAAAAAAATCAGTTTTTGAATAAAATTATAGGGTGTGGCCCCTTAAGGTGGATTCCTCATAAACAAGTATTTCTAATAGCGGAAATTTTTCTGAACTTTCTTGGACAAAATGATGCTAATGAGTACGATTGAAAGAAAAAATATAATTGTAATGAACTCAGAGAGATTAAAACATAACACGTTCAGAATGTAGACCTCTTGAAGAAGGCTTTATTCAACAAAGAAATATACTGGCCTAAAGAACAAAATAACAGAAATATATAACACAAATAAACACAGTCAGAATGTATATAACACAACAATTCATAACATTCATCCCTCCTATTTTGAGAAGTCCACCAGTTAGTATTAGGGGAGAGGTCACTAGCACGTCACCCTTTTAATACAAAATCACTATTGTTTTCAAGGATTTTTCGAACCCGCGTAGAACGTCGCAATACACTTCTGATGACTGATCTACTGATTCATTTCTTTCTGCACCTTTTGTGCTTATCAACTCACCCCGGATATCAACTCGCTATGGATATCAACTCGCCATGGATATGTGAGCTCATTTTTGGAACTTCAACAATTTGTTCTTCGGGCTTGCGTATCGTATCATTTTCATTTGAAACTGACTCTTCTCGATTAGAAGCAGAATATGAAGCTAAATCTTGTAGGGAAACAGTTGACTCACGTCCATCTGGATATCGTATGTTAGCATATGTTGGGTTAACATCAAGCAATTCGACTTTATCAAGAAGATTATCATTCCGGTTTGTTCGTACAAATCGTCGTAGAAAAACTGGACCAGGAGATAGCCACGAGGGTAACGAAGTTCCACATGATGTCCGTCGAGGAAAATTAAATAATTTCTCGTGGGGTGTACAATTGGTTGCAGTCGATAGTACGAACGGAGAGAATGAAGAGCATCCGGTAAAACAACTGCCAAATTACTGATATCCATGTTATGGGTTTTTAACGCCAAGGGAATGTTTTTCCAAATTAAACCGTTCTACCTTTCAACCTGCCCGTTGCCAATAGGGTGATAGGGAGTGGAATTGCTCGTTGAAATCCCTTTCTGCGTAAGATACAACTTTAACTCTTGTGAAATGACTGAAGAACCTCTGTCCGAATGGATATGAGTTTGAAATCCACAAAGTGAAAACATTTGATCTAAAGATTTCACCACAGTCGATGAACTGATGTCGGGACATGGAATTGCAAATGGATGCCTGGAATATTCATCAAACACTGTCAATAAATATTTATTGCGAGAATTCGATGGTAACTGTCCTTTGAAATCAATGCTGAGACGGTCCATTGGGCGTAGTGATTTTATTAAATTCCCAGTTGATGGACGAAAGAATTGTGGTTTTAATTCTGCAAAAATCCGACAATCTGAGCAAACTTTTTTAACTTCTTCAGTTGAAAATGGCATGTTTTTAGATTTTACAAAATGGAGCATACGAGTTACAACTGGATTACATAAACTACTATGAATTTCTTTAAGATTTGTATGTGAAACCGTTACACAAAACGCACGTGTCAAAACATCAGGAACAATATTATCTGGTCCCGGACGATACGATATTGTATAACTAAATTCTACCAATTCAACCCTCCAACACTGAATCTTGCTGTTTTTAACTTTTGTTCTCTTACGATTATCAAACATGAATGCTACTGAACGTTGGTCAGTGATTAAGCTAAAATGATTACGTAATAACAAGTAACGCCACTTTCAAACAGCTTCAATAATAGCAACTGCTTCCTTCTCTACTGACAGGTAATTCAATTCGCTTTTATTTAGTGTTCGAGACATGAAGGTAACCGGTCGACCATTTTGATTTAAGATAGCGGACACTACGTAAGTAATTTCAAAGCAGTAATCGCTTCGTCGCTAATAGGAAATGATTCAATATTAATCAAAGAACGAACTTTATCAGCAAAAGATGGAATCCACTTTGAGCAATAAGAAAACATACCCAATTTTCTTTCTGGAATACTTGAAAACCAGGATGGTATTTCGATTTTAGCAGATGGCAATGCACAAAAGTTGCTATTATTTGTGACTATTAAGTCTGCTTTCTCTCCTCCGAATGGGAAAACAACATTTTGGTGTTGCTTTTGAAATTCGTAGCCTAGGATTATATCACTACAAACGTTTTCTAAAACACCAAATTTAACATTTCCATAAGAAATGTCATTTACTTTAATATCAACAGAACAGCAACCTACTAATCTGGACTCCATTGTTGTGAGTGCCATTGAAATCTGCTTTTTACTTGGCAATACTCCAGTTTAGAGTCTACATACCGAGCCGATACCAAATGTGAGTTCCGTAAACATCTTGTCAAGACCATAGTAATGCTCCGTTTTACTAAACAAGTTCCGATATTTATTTACGATAAAAAAATTATTTAAATTATTTAATTTAATTGGAAAATGAAATATAAATTAGGACGTTTCATTGCACTCTTTTGTAAGCTTATTCTGACTCTGAAACACTAAATTCTTTATTAAAGATACAATTACTTTAAAATTTTAAAGCTTTTTATTTTATTTTTGTCTGCCTGCTGCTATTTACTGGTAGATTTTTAGGGTAAGGAGCGACGAGTCGTGTATAAAGTGTTTTTATATGTTTTCTCAAAAAATAAAAAAGAAGAAAAAAAGAAAGTAATCAAACAATAATTATTTATAGCTAGGTTTAGTTTAAATCACCAAATAAATAATAAAATAAACTGTTAAAATCTTATTGACAATAAATGTGTTGGGTACTGAGAGTTAAGGGTGAATGGTGGACACAAATTAACAAAAAAATTTGAATAAAATGCGTTCTAAACTTTAAAAAAAAAAACTTATTTTATTCTGGAAATGCGCTTTTTGGAACCCTGTGGTCAATAAATCTGAAATTGGACCAGTTAACCTAGTTGAAATATTTTAATTAAAGGTACATAAAATTTCAAATACTTCAAAATAAAATCTATCCCTGGAGTTAAAAAATCTCAAACCATAAGATTTTAAAATCTCAACCTAAAGAAATAGAATATATTGAAGTACGCTATATTTTGTTTATACTCTATGAATGAATGAATCCAATCGAATGTTTCTAAAAAAGCTGTTAAATAGCAGAATATCAAACTCGAAATCATAATATTAATCAAACATCACGTGGAGATAACCATATGTTTCTATTAAAAGGAGCAGCGGGGAACAATAGTAATTCGCTAGGAATACTATCTTATTATATTAAAAAATACAGCTGCTGCACTATAAAAATTCAACTTTACTATTTTAGATATATTGTTGTTGCTACTTTTAAATATATTCTTGACAGATCACCAGAGCGGAGAAGTTTGAAATTAGTTTGTGGAAATGCTCTATTGATTTTTGAAACCTTGTTCAAAATTTGCAGAAACAGCTCAGGTCTTTTTGCAGAATAGACATCATAAAACTAATATGAGGTATGATGTTTTAATTTAATCGTTCTTTTATTAATTTTCATTTGAAAATAATTGTAGTTTCTATTTATTTATGATATTTCACTTTCGCATGTCTATTTATTACCTTCTCAAGCGTTTGCAAAACACTATTTCCCGAAACATATCTTGAAAAGCTTAAATTCTTAGAAAGTTCGGCATTTCGATCATAAGAAGATTTACTCCTCATTCCACCAATAAATAATGGAAATCTTGTGATGGAAAACTTGGTGTTTGATAATAGAAGCAAAACATGAATTTCCATGTTGCCGCAAAAAGAAGATTAAGAAAGCATCTAAATTCAAATTATCTAAATTAATTTAAATTCAAATAAAATTTAGTTTCAAACAGAACATAATCAGAATGCTGCCATGAAAAATGAAAGGGGGTCAGATTCAACAGTAAAAAACGCTAATTTTTTCTTTAATTTTTACAAATCTGGGCGCTGAGGAAGCAAAGACCCCGGTGAAGCCTATGTTATTTAATGTACAACACTGTAATTATAATTCACCGTTAATACGGCCATTATGTAAATTGAAAAATTGGTTAATTTTCTTAAAAAGAGCACATAGTTTTTAAAAAAACCCAAAAAAATCAATAAATCAGCTTTGCGACCATTGATATAATATTCTTGTCTCTTAGAGTTATAAATCCACCAGGTGGAAAGTGCAACATAAATCTTGGAGAAGAAGAAACTAGCAGCGTATCTACTCAAGAAACCCCACCACAAGACATAAATAAATGCCAGAAAAATCGAATGCAATCAAGGGTTTTTGATACATCAGAAGAACATATAGATGATACGAGAAAAAATGAAGAAAAACAAGATGTAAAAAAAGATGAACCCAAGAGCGCTGGTATCCTTTATAATGACAAGTTAAACACGATTGGTACTATTTATTCTAATGGTGCCATACCACATAGAAAGCATTCACCGTTTGCACTAAGAAACAGTCAATCGCACATTTTCGATTCCTAGTAAATTTATATGTAAATTTTCATTAATCTTGACTCGTGTGAATATGTTGGAATTTACATAATATATTTATTTTATTGGTGATAAAAAAAACTTATAATATAATGCTTGTATATTAGAGAAGTTTTCTTGTAAAAATTATTGTATTTATCAGTCAGGGTTTTCTATTTGTTGCGAGGTTGTTTTGGTGTTGGGATGCCGTAAATTTTAAACTTTTGAATAAAAGATAAACAAAAATCGTTTTTTTACTTGCTGATTGGCTTAAATTTTCATTGAACGCGTAATATTAGAGCTAATGTTTTTAAGTCAAGCTAAATCAATGTGATATTAAATCAATCAGATCTGATTCAAAGTCTGGTCCAATTGTATAGTAATGTTTATAATTAAAGATTAGCTAAGAAACATTTCCAAAATATGTGGGTTAATTTTAATTTCTTCTAAAAATTCCTTAATTTCAAGCAAAGAAACCCATAAATGCGTTAAAACCAGCAAAAAGCCAATAGCTACATTTCCAGCTAGGCTGTGGTTTATAATCTTAACCACTTGAAACCACTATGGTTAAGCCCAAGATCTTGATACCCATTTAACGGTAATTTGAAGTTCCGCAAACTATGTTTAGTAAATTAAGTAAGTAATAATTTATTTACTAGATTTACTAGATGCAACCAAACTGTCCAGCAAACAAAAATAATATAACTAATTGAATGTATACTAGTAGGAGTCACTCAACAGCTAAAAAGCTGAACAAAAAGAGTGACATCTTTAAATACAAAAAGTTATATTGAGAATAAAAATATCCTTGCTAATTCGAATATCACGTTAAGCAAAAAGAGCGAAATGCGAATTTGAAATGAGATAAGCCTAAAACATACATTACTAAATCTGACAATGTTTTTCAATAAAATTAAACGATATTATTATAGAATAGTTTATTTAACAAACAAGAAAACTGAAAAGGCTATGATGAAATATAGTATTGAGAAATTCTCGGTTTCCATATAGCTTGTTGATAAAAAGCACGATAAAGTCCAGTGACTTTTTCCATTCAATTACACACTGACACTTAATTGAATACTTACCACAGCAAATGCTGCGAAATCTACGTAAACTGAGGTTTCTGTTCACAGCAGCATGCGTTTGATGGTCATGAAGCCTCAATAAAAAAATTTTAAATAAGACCTGGAAGGTTGTTTTGTAAGGAGTCAAAAACAAACATGATATTAGCAACCTTAACTCGAAAAAGGAGGTACTTGCAAGTCAGTAAAAACCTCAGAAACATTAAATTTAAACGGAAGAAATTTTATTATTTTGTGAGAACGACGTTGAATAGCAAGCAATTTATTAACGAGACTTTCTGCTGACCCAGAATTTAGCAATAATAACTTAAATGAGAGGAAAATAATGAAAAATATAAAAAGCGTATGATAGTATGTATGGTGTTTAAATAAAAACCGTGAATATTATGAGGAAAATCTTTTCACTAAGTGTATTCCATAGAATTTTTAATATTTGAGAAGACTTTACTTTGATGTCATTTAACCACAAAATTTTCCTTCTATTTTTTGTCACAGAATCTGAAAATTCTTAACTTTTCTTAAGTAATGTGAAAGTTCTGAAACCAGAAATCCATTTATCACCAATAGCTCTACCTTTTTTTTCTACAAAGAACCTTCGCGTTGATTGTGCTCCAAGACCCAAAAACATCCAGACAAAATCTCTTAAAATATGTTTCTCTTGTTACAGCAAAAAAGTGTATTTACCAAATGAGAAATTAGAGTGCACTCGTAAGCAAGAATGTCCAGTTATCGTGTTGATTGTGATAAAAGTTCATGCTTTAGAAATTTTAGTTTTAAAATTCCACCAATAATTTTTTATAATTTTTATGCCTCACCTTTCTTGATATCTTTTCTCTACGATGCCGTAGTAGAATTACTCACCTTGTTAGTCACTAATATTGCCAAGATTTTCTAGGAATCGGTCCAGAATTCAAAAATTACACATATGTTCCGAAAATTTTAATTGATCGTGACTCCTGATAACATAACTTGTTTCTTTGCGAAAATTTCAACAGCAAAAATATTTAATAAAATATCATTCCGCCCTTTAACCCCTAAATACAATGATTTGTAACTTTGTTGCGTTAACAACCGAAGAATCATTACGGAACCAGTTTCGTAGTCTACCAATATCATTATATAGACAGTTTCGAATGTCAGTTTCAAATACAAAAAAGAACAAAAAATGGCTCAGTTTTAATTTTTGTTTCCTGGAGGAGAAGTAGCTTTGAAGTCTCAGACTGTTATATGAAAAACCGTACATAACAAGTTTTGAGATATGCAGTCATTGGCTTTAAAAAAATCAATAAGAATTGTGTCTACAAATCCTTTTCTATCAAGATATTTTATCCACTTTTTAAGAAGATGAAATAAGTTTTGGGTAGAAAAACGTTTACGAAATCCACAAAGAAAGGGAGAGAACTTGCCTTCAAATAAAATAGTTATCTTCCTAAAGTGAATATTTTCAAACACTTTAGAGACAGTAGGCAAGATACTGATGGACGATAATTCCCTTCATTTGTAGTACCCCTTTATTATGGACAGGAACGACATCAGCCCATTTTAACTCATCTGGGAAGATGCAATTATTTTTGGATGTATTTATGCAAATCAGAGATGCGTGTGTATAGGACAATTTTTAAAAGCCAGAATGGCATATCAATGCTACCCTTCATTAGTTTAACAATGACGTCATGAACTTCACCAAGTATGATGTTAGAAAAATTGAAGGGATTTATAATGGAGTTATTCTTTTTCATTTCACAAATACTAGAATGGGTATCAAAAATTTTAATAGAAACTAAAATATGATCACTATGGAATGTTGAATTGATGTCCATGCACGAATTTTTAATGTGCTAGTTATATTAGCATAATAATAATTATTATAATAATTAATATACATACAATATCTTCTCACAAGGAATTAAACTATTATCGTCATGGACAAAGATTCGTTCGTTGTTCAAAAGAGTTTACTAGAAACAAATGGTTTGCATGCAAACTTTTGACCTCTTTTATTTCAATACCATCAAAGTAAGATTTATTTTCCTTGCGAACGAGACTAACAATAAGATCTAGCAGTCTATTTAAGCAGCTTTATCACTAGGTAGGCCAGATCTATTGGCTTTGCTTTTTAACCTAGCTTTTATTCATGATCTCTTTACGCATCTGTTTGGAAACAAAAGGTTTGTTGTTACTTCGTAAAATTTTTTCTTGAGAAGAGCGCGTTTATGTTAAACAGATTTAAAGGTTTCATCATAAGTCCTATAATCATAACAAAGATTAGATTTGGAAAACTGATAGTTAAATTCAGTTACAAATAAATTAAAATCAAAATGTTTAAGGTCATATAAGATAAAACTGGAAGATAGCTTTAAACGTTTGCTTTTAAACTACAAATATCAAAAGATGACAATCACTTAAACCTATTTCTATCGAATTTGAATGCTGAAAAATATATTTAGCATTCTTCAATACCAGTGTCTATTTTTGGCTTAAAACAAGTCTTAATTTTAATAAGATTAAAAAGGACATACTCTGCAATAAATTGACTTGGTTCTAAGTTCATGTCACCATATCTTATAAAGAAGTCATATTTACAGAGATAAAAATCTAGAATTTTAAATAACTTTTATAAAAAATATTTTGCAAGACACTTATGAGGATTGTAAACAGGTAGAACCAACCACTTTCTATTACCGATGGTTGTTTTAATGACCTGGGTGTTGAAATATTGAGGAAAATTAGTTAATTGTCTAGATAGCAGATCCGATTTTATCAAGATTAGTAGACCTTTACTTAGTAGACACTTATTAGACACTCCAGTCTGAAAGGTCTCTTAAATCCACGTAGCATAAACTTGTTATCCGAAAAACTGCTGTCAAGCTTTGTTTCAGTAATTTCTAGAATATCTATATGAAACCCAATAACTTCTGATGGAGAGGCAAATTTATATCGTAGAGAATTTATATTAAGATAAGAAAGAATAAGATTATTAGACTATTTGTTACGAAACTTAATTAAACATGAAAGGTCGTCATTGGTATTAGACTCTAAGTTGCTAGAACCATTTACAATATATCAATTATTACTAACAAAAAAGGGAAAATTTTGCTGCATAGATTTTGTTCCTTCCCGATTTTTATGCAATTTACTTTTGTTTAGATAGTCGAGGAAGTTTATGTTGTCGTGAGAGATGTAGCCAAGATTTTATTCGCTATATTTGGTAACAAGGCGCAGCATTTACCTTATCCCCTTTTATTTCGAAGTTCATCGCCATGTGGAACAATTCCGGATACTAAAATAGATTTACAGCTTGGTAAAACGAACAGAGCAAGAGAGATGATCTCATCTGCGGTTTTATTGGGTGTTTTATCTGATCGGAGATCATTTGTACTGCAATGTATAATGAACCTATCGGGTAATTTACGAGCTGCAGGTTTTATATGCTCCACCATAAAATTTGAAAAATACTTTTTTATTTCTCGGTAAAGAGTTGCTAAATGATTTATTTTTAATTAAAGAGAAGAAAATCCATTGAAATATAACGTTGGAAAAAAAGTTTTCCTCCCTGATAATTTATTTCCTGGTAATTTATTTTTTAATTACTGCTTTAACATTGATTGGCATTTTATCAACAAAATAAATATGCACATCTAAGGATGGATTTATCCACAGCTTAAATAACCTGTATGTGCAAGCATTTTAAAAAAAATAGGTTGACCTATACCTAAGTAGGTAGACCTATACGCCAATTGGTATATCTGCTGAAGAACCGAATCTAAACTGAGAAGATACTCTATTTTCTTGTTTACACGGGACGAGTTTTGAACGATTATTTTCGGCGAATTTCTAACGTTATTATAAAAGAAGAAATATGAAAGAAAACTTCCTCTTTAAATTTTTTCTTAATATGCGCATTATGTTGAGCAGACTTACCAAATTGATTATTAACTAAATAAGTGATTTCAAATAGCTGATTTCATATAAGTTTCTCTCTCATGTAGACAATTCGTTTTTGACAATCGAAAATTACATGCTACAAAAATTTGTAATATAAAAATGAATGTAAAATTAGCATTAAGTGGTATATGGGAATTATTTGGTTGTTACCTAGTAGAAATTTAAAAAACTTTCTGAACTTTGCCTTGGAAATTTAATTTTATTTTTAGAGTATGTCTATGAAAGATTTTATTTTAACTCAGTTAAGGTGAGACTTTCAAAACTTAATTGTTCTGGAAATATAAGCACCCTGTATTCTATGAATTATGATAATCTTATCTCTCACTAACTAAACTGTAAAATAAATAAATACAAACGCATTCACCGAAAATAGAATTGAATAATATTATGTATTGATTGTATTGGATTTGATAGAGGTACCCACCTCCGCTACGGGTGTATATTTATTCTTGTTTATCATGTTGACATACATTGAAAAATATCGTGAACGTGATGTTTACGTGCCAGTCATATACTAAAAATATTATCTTAACCCTATTCATGCCAGGTTTTTTGGGGTTAAATATGCTAATTGGGGCTAACTTTGCATACTAATAGTCCATCGTACAACGAACGTTTTGACGTTTAAATTTTTTTTCTGACGTAAGCATTTTTTAAAATTAATAACGTCATCATTTTCTAATCATGTTGTGGATTTTTTTTTTGCCTGAAATTAAGTGTTTTCAATGAAGCTTAAAAAACTGGAACTGTTGCAAACATTTTTGTAAACTTTATTTGTTTGGACAAAATAATTTTTAGTGACGTCATCATTTTCAACTTTTTTTAATTTTTTTTTTTCCACAACCTTCTATACCAGAAAGTAGAAAAAGTTTTAGTAGGGCAAAAATGAAAAGAATAACAAACGAATATCAATGCAACAAATTTTTGTTATATTAATCTCAAAAATCTTCCTTTAAAGAATTTAATCACAGCTTTGAATCAGAAAGTCTTGTAAAATGACATGCTTTAGAAGTATTCGAAATCCAAGCTGTATTGATCTCTTTGTAACAAATTGTAAAAATAATTTCAAAAAACTTTTACTTTTTCTACAGGATTACCTGATTTTCATAAAATAATAGTAACCGTTCTGAAAACTTCTTACAAAAAACCTAAAACCAAGATAATTTGATATAAGTTATTATTTTAAATTTTATTAAATTAAATTTTACAATGAAAGGTTTAGTAATGAACTAAAAAACAGATTTAATGAGCTAGGAACTCTTGATTTACACAGCTTTTGAAAATTGTTTTTTAAAATATAAATAACCATGCAGCATTGGAGAAAAAAGTAATAAGAGAAAATGAAGCGCCTTATACAACAAAAGCACTGAAAAAAGTTCTAATGAAAAGGTCCGATCTAGAAATTAAATATTCTCAAAGAAAATTGACAAAAGATCATATTAAATTTAAGAAACAGAAAAACTTTGTAAGCAGACTTTATAAATAAGAAAGAAAACGATTTTATGATAATCTACAGATAAAAAGTATAACTGATAATTAATTTTTTTGGCACGCTATTAGACCGTTTTTTTTTTTTCAGAAAAAAGCCAAGCTATAAAACAAATTGTACTTAATGAAAATAAAACCATTATTTCAAGTGAAGAGGGAGCGCAAGATTGAAAGTGCTGAGATTTTAAACAATTTTTTTTAAAGAAGCAGTTGAAAAGTTTGATATTTCAGAAAATATATTATTAAACAATGCCATGGGAGATAAGTATTGCATTGGTACCATATTATTTAAATTTAAATCGCATCAAAGTATATTGGCGACAAATGAAAAAGTCAGGAGAGAATATCTTTAACTGATATCATAAAAGAATATAATTTTTTGAAAGTTAATAAAGCTGTTGCTTTTAAAAAACCTCCCGTTAAAAACACTTAAAGTGCATTTGATGTTTCGAAAAATTGCTTGGTATGTTAAATAGTTTTATTAAAATTTCTTGTTTCCCTGAATACTAATACTTTCAGATAAAACCCTAGTTTTAAAAAAAAGAGATTCGACGTCATTACAAAATTATATCAAACCTTTTTGAAAGACTGACAAAAAATAGTTAGGACCATAATTCTTTTTCACCTTATTTATGTGGATAGAGAAAAGATTTAATTATCCTTTGAAAGCGATTATTGAACAGTGGAAAAGATCTTTAGAAAAGGGTATGCAGGATGCGTTCTTATGGATCTTCCAAAAGCATTCGGCACTCTTAATCATGATTTACTACTTGCAAAGTTACAAGCTTACAATATAAATAAATCTGCTTTGGAATAAATTAGGAGTTACTTAAAAAATAGAAGCCAACTTACTAAAATAAATGATGAGCCAAGTTCTTGAATTGGATTGATCTTTGGTGTTCTGCAAGGATCAATATTACCGTTTAATATTTATTAAGATGATTTGTTTTTTATGATTGAGAAGTCAGGCATTTTTAATTCAGCAGATGACCTCACACTATACGTATGCGTATGCAAAATAATAAAAGTCATAAAGTTTCAAGTTTTACATAATTTTTGAAAGAATAATATTAAATTTAGCAAAAACATGATCCTGCAAAAAAAAGATTGTAGGGCAGTTTATGAAGTAAAAATTCCTGTTATGAAATTTAAAATAAAAACTAGCAAAAGTTCCAGTCTCTTCATTTGCATTAAACACATGAATACTTCACAAAAAAAAAAAAAAAAATTGATATTTTACATAGGTTAATTATGAATATATAATTAATAATTATAGATAAATGATTGCTTATGGAGCTTTTAAAGGTCCAACAAACGATAGATTTTCGCCAACAAAATTTCCAGGGGGATCATATTCACACACCACATATGTTGTATCACCAACTATAACACGCCCTACGCCCAGTTTTGTGGATTCCTTCCAAACCAACTAAAAATAAAGACATGTATTCAAATGTGTTCAAAAAAATATATAACTCAGTAAGTAAACTTAGATTAGTTAATGTATAGTCCAGAAAAATTTGAATTTTGATTCATCAGTGGACTTAATGCTATATCAGCATATTTTACCTCGGATTTTTGGAAATTCCTCAATATAAAACATTTTTATATAATTTTTCTCCTTTATCGTAGATTTAATGAACGGATCAAATGACTCGTTCCCAGACCGTATTCTGAGTGAATTCAATTTTCAAAAATTCAAAATTTAAAAATACGTTTTGCTGTTCTTAATTATTTTTCCGCAATTTGTTTTTTAAAGTTAAAATAAACTAGTATCAAAGAATATTTGGCCAATTGCATTATTAGGCCTTCTGCGATAATAACACACACTTATTAAGGTTATTTAGTCGCACTTTTGTAATTTTTCCTTAAATATCTCAGTGAGACTATTGATACAAAAACTTTATTGTATGTTCTAAATGCTACCATTGTTTGGTGAATCTGTATTGCATCGAAGCATGTCTTACCTGAGTGAAATGTCCTATTTGAGCACCAGGTTTACCCTGGCTGCTTTGCTTCATTTCACCAGTACTAAAGTCGTAATGCTCAATCTCGTCGTAAAACTTTTGTGCTGCATCCTCGCCTGTAGGAGGTGAACCTAATGTAAACCACATATAAATATTCTCGCCGTAGCTTCCATTGCTATGCTCCAATGTTCCGCGATCAGCGTTATCTTGTGCAACTTTCTGTGCAAATATATTTAATGTATCGTCAAGAACCATTGAAGGAGTATCATGATGTAATGCACGCAATCGGTTATGTTCATTGAGGATTACCTCTCGAAAAGCATCGAGCGTTCCAGGGACGAAAGTAGTTAATGTTTTTGTTGTCGATAATTCAGTAGTCAGCTTTGCAGTTGTCAGTGGTTCTGTTGTCGGTGCTGATGTTATAGGCGTTACTGTACTTGTTATTGGTTTTTCTGTCGAGACATCTGTTGTAGGTACTGCTGTAGTCGGCTTTACAGTTGTTGGTACAGATGTAGTTGATGCTTCAGTTATTAATACCGTAGTAGTCAATTTTTCTGTTGTTGGTGCTGTTTTTGTCGGTGCTGCTGTAGTCTGCTTTGCAGTTGTCAGTGGTTCTGTTGTCGGTGCTGATGTTATAGGCGCGACTGTAGTCGGGTTTTCTGTTGTTGATTTTTCTGTTGCCGGTTTTGTTGTTGGAGCTTTTGTTGTCGACTGTTTTTCCGTTGTTGGCTTTACTGTTGTCTTGTTTGTTGTTATTGGTTTTTCTGTCAATGGTTTTGTTGCAGTGGGAACATCTGTTGTAGGTACTGCTGTAGCCGGATTTACAGTTGTTGGTATAGATGTAGTCGATGCTCCAGTTATTAATACCGTGGTAGCCAATTTTTCTGTTGTTGGTGCTGTTTTTTTCGGTGCTGCTGTAGTCTGCTTTGCAGTTGTCAGTGGTTCTGTTGTCGGTGCTGATGTTATAGGCGCGACTGTAGTCGGGTTTTCTGTTGTTGATTTTTCTGTTGCCGGTTTTGTTGTTGGAGCTTTTGTTGTCGACCGTTTTTCCGTTGTTGGCTTTACCATTGTCTTATTTGTTGTTTTTGGTTTTTCTGTCAATGGTTTTGTTACAGTCGAAACATCTGTTGTAGGTACTACAGATGTAGTCGATGCTTCAGTTATTAATACCGCAGTAGTCAGTTTTTCTGTTGTTCGTGCTGTTGTTGTCGGTGTTGCTGTAGTCTGTTTTGTTGTAGTTAATTTTGGTGCTGTCAGCTTCGTAGTCGATTTCGTACTTGTTGGCTTAGATGTTTTTGGTGCCATTTTCTGGTGTTTTTTGTATTTCTTTCGTAGAAATTTCTGTAATTTGGACTTTTTTCGTCGATTTCTTTTCTTTTTTTGGCGCTTCTGTTGTCGATTTTTTAGCAATTGACCTCCTCGTCGACTATTACGTAGCCGAATTTTTTGTGGTTGAATTTGTTTTCGTCGATTGTTCATAAGTCGTTTTTTCCGCATTCGGTTTTTCTCTTTGTTGGCTATTTCTAATGCTGCAATTGATGCTGCTTCTGAATAAAGTTTTGCTATCTCAACTATACAATTGCATTTACAAAGCGGCTTATCAAATTTCTTGCCTTCTCCGATAATATCAACTAAGCCACAGCTGTAGTCATATTTAAAATTGCACAAGTTTCCACATTCGTAACGGAAACTAGAGCAGTCTCCATCAAAAGCTAACTCTAAAACATCCTTTTATCGATCAATCAAATAAGCGCCAACAACACTTAAAATGAAATAAAATAAAAGCAGCCGTTTGTTGACAGTCCCCATGTCGTGGATACATATAAAAATTTAACTGCTTTTTTTGCCAAAGCTAAATGTAAACTCAGTTCCGAATTTTAGAAATATTTATACAACATTTATCACTCCTTATTTGGCCATTTGGTATCTGATCGTCATTTGCTTTCCAACTAACCGGTCAATGCGATTGATGTGTAAAGGCTCTATTTAAAGCGTTATTTTTAACTCTAGATTCATATTTTACTCAATGAATAAGATATATTTTTTAATGATGAAGATTCATTTGATTGACTTTCAAACTATATTTTTGAGCGGAGACGTAAAAATACCCATAGATACAATTATATTATATTGTAT
>JAUZNK010002741.1:0-11289 GCA_035046665.1 Euphysa ruthae | reverse complement strand
TATATATACATACATACAGACAACAATTCGCAATTTCTTTAGGAAACGTTCGCAATACTTGAAAAAATATTTACCTGCGGCACAATTTTTACGAACCGTTATAAAATAGTTAATTCAGACGTTGAAGATATTTATTTTTTTGGTTTATTTAAGAAAGAGAAGAGAGTTACTCAATTGCATGCAAATAACAATGTTAAAAAAAATGTTGTTATTAAACACAAGGAAACATCACCTGTGTGTGTTACACTATGCTGACGAGAATATATTATTATTATAAGCACAGACATTAACCTTTAAAATAAAATAGCTAATGTATTGGTAATTCTGCCTCCAAAATCTATATAATACATACCATTCTGACAATACTTGCCACCATAAGGCGACGTGGAACAATTACATTTGAAAGCATCATACTCATCTATACATGAGCCGTAGTTACAAGGTCTGTTGAGCAACATACAAGCAGAACCACAACCTGGGTAAACACCATAATCTTCCTGACCTTCAGCAATGCCACGGATATCGTGGATACGCCCGTTAACGTACTAAAAGTTTGAATTAATACTAAAAGCAATGATTCGTTTCTACAAATAGATTTTATTTAAAGTTTTTAAATTTATGAATTAGATGGTTCAAATAACAGATCTATCATTTCCCAATTTAAAACACTCAACATCTTTATAAAGGAGTCCTCAGTATTCATCACCATAATTAACACATTTACAGCAAGCACTTCAATAAAAACAAGGATTTACTGTAAGACTTAAACTTTCAACATGTTAGCATGTGCAGTAGAAGGGTTATACCATTTGGTGAATTGTTCAATGTTAATAACCATCCCTTTGCCGAGTGAATTGTCAATCCCAGACACCAAACTGGTATTTGCTGAATTTCATGTTAAAACAGAGACAGATGAAAATACAAATAGGACAAAGGTTACTTCTTACCAGACTACGTATACAGCCAATGAATCCATTCTTGTCATGGTAGCTACCACCTATGTATACAGATTTGTCATCTACATTAAACTGCACAGGATCCTCCTGCAGTGGAAGACCTTGGATCATTCGAATACCATCCATTGTTACATTGAGTTCCTTTAGATTAAACTCAACATTAAACTCGTGCCATTGGTTATCATCTAATACTCGTCCTATTCTCTCAATATCCACATCCTGATCAAAGAAGCAAAGAGCATGAAAACATTTTTAAATTCATAAGTTTATATGTCATCTTAAAAACAGTGTCTTATGACATGACGTAATCAGGAATTATACTGAAAATGAAATATTTAAAATTATATAAAAAAAAAACCAATAATTGTGTACCCAGTTTTGAGGTGCAAATATGAATTAAAAGCCTTAAACATCATGCAAAATAATTCAAAAGATTATAACAACCATTGAAAAATTATTTAAATTATTATATTCCAGAACGAAAAATATGAGATTTTTATATCGCATGAACATACGAGACAATGGCTTTCCTTTATAGTTTCCTTGCTCCTTGCAAAAGGAGCAAATAAATAAAATAAATAAATAAAAAGATAAAGTTGATAAAGTTTTAAAACTGAAACTCTGTTTTATTGATAGCTATCATTGTAAAAACATTTTATTTAATTAAGTCTGCTAAATTAAAAATTATCAATATGATGTCATAATTAGTGAACACTATGTTTTCAACAGCAGACCATAAGACACGTATGTGATAGATACCTATATGGAACGATAGGTATGTATATGGAACGATAGGTACGTATACGGAACTATTTAAAAAATCATCACAAAATAAAGGTTAACTTTTGAGAACACCACAGAAATTATTATGGAGCATAGCAATATTGTATAAAATCTTAAAACTATGCAGGTAGAGAGTTAAGGACATCCAGATTTCGCTAATCAAACACCACTTCAAACAGAATATGCAACTAAAATAAGATTAAATTCAGTTGATAATAAAAGTACAGCATCGGATAATAGTTCTGATACACCACAGAAACAGAGACGTAAAGCTTTTGGTGCATTAGATCTTTCTCAAATAGTTCTTTAAAGTAAAATCCGTACACACAAAAAATGAGTTGTTTAGTGCAAGTAGACGTCACAAAAATGAGGGTAAAACAGATTTATGTGAGTTTTTTTTAAAAAATGTTGATAAGGCAGTAAAAATTATAGAAACAACAATGGGAGGTTGAAGAATCTGATGAGGCTATTTCATGTATGAAATTAACAAGCCTACAGATTTTAAAGACAGAATTAAACAAAAAGTGCAAAACTACTTGTGATGGTAAGTCGTTAAAGTTTGCTAAAGAAACACTTCAGCGCAATAATATAGACATCTGAATTTTTGCCCATTATGGCAGCACCTGCTAACTACATACAAAATTTAAAAACACAACATTGAATAAATTTCTAAAAAATTTTAAAAATTTCTATTCAAAATAAAAAAATAATAATTATGAAAACAAGAGTTTTCAAATGGACTTGACTTCATTAAAAACAATGGCTACATTACAGATTAAGAAAGCTTTAAAAAGTTATTTCAATATTGAAAAAAAAAAGAAAAGAAAAAAACTCTCTATAGTCTTTTAATATATACAAAAACTTCAAAATCTTTTTTAAAAATTCGAGGAGCTGAAAAAATTGTTTTACAGTTTAGAAGTAGTTGCAAATTGTCATATTATTGTTTTATGCTTATTGTTAAGAAATAAGAAATATATTAAAAAATTAATTATTCTCAAACAAACTAACCCTGTACTGGCTTCTACAACGTCATTTTTTAAAGATCTTATTTTCAGTTTACTGTAAATTCAAAAGATTTGCATAAATAAAATCAGTTATTCAAGAAGTCAAAAAAAGTTTCCCCGTGATATCTGGACATTTTTTAGGAACCTCTGCACTATTTTCTTTGTGATTTCAATAAAATATACATAAATAAAATGAGAATATCGCCTTGCTGAATCAAGAAAATGTACCCTATTATATCTGAATATTTTCTAAAACTTATTAAAGAAAAAGAACCATAGCAAACCTAAAAAGCTCAAGTAGATTTGGTGTTTCCCTCCTTTAATTTTTATCTACTGATGCATGAAGGAGTAATTTGTAAGTTTTATCTGACTAAAGAAAAAAAAATCGGAAGTAAATTTTTCCTCCCTGCCTCGACAGCTACGAATTATTCGTAAAGGGACAGAAAATGATAATTTTGAAAAAAAAAATTCCAACAAACACAACCATTTAAATCAATATACATGATGTATAAAAAAAAAATTTCAAATAAAATAAAGTATGCATACATTTTTTAAAAGGCAATACCCAAAATACCATTATATTTTACTGCATGATAATGAGTTAAAAGACGTTCTCTATAAAAAAACAGACCGAAATTATCACAACACTTAAATAACCTTAATTTGCAATTTAAAAAAATGAAAGAACTTACCTGCTTAAGATCACCAAAACCAAAATTAAGATGTACACGAACCATGGTTCGGGACCAAATCATAACTTTTATATAATCACCGGAGAATGGTCCATATGCATGGATCATAGTCATATAATTGTAAGCGACTGAAGTTTTAAAGTCAAAGGATATCGCTCCAGCAAAAATGTTATCAAGTGGTTGATCGGGATGGTCAACTGACAAGAACGAGTAAGGTTTACGAAATGTGGCTGCTACATCTCGTGAACCAAAACCAGCACACCTTAAATGGCCAACCCGCAGCACAGCTTGGACACTACCTTCAAGAACTTTATCAAATTGAACTTGGCGAACAGGTAAATGCCCTTTAATTGTGAAATTACCTTCATCCCAGATGTTGTTGAATGCATTTAAATCATCGCAATTACAGTATTTCCCAGGATTATAACAAGTTTGTGTCAGACCACATGCACAGTAACCACGGTAATTTTTAGCTCCTCCCCAATAATAATGCAATATATCATCTCCACCCATCCATCTAGTCTAATAATTGATAATGAACATGGTTAATAACAATAAAACTTAAAATTCTAGGAGAAAGACAACAAAATTCAGAAAAATACAATATTTTTTATTGCTTAAAACTAAAAGCATGATTGGGTAATGAAAAATAAGACAATATTATTGACGGCAAAACCAATTAATAGTTTTATGAAAATTCAAAAACTCAAAATTGCCAGGGAAAAATTCAGACGCTAATTTTGCAATAGGGAAAAATAGATAGAAAAAAGGCTGGGGAGATGGGACTCCATAACCAGGCCTAATTTTGGTTCGTCCCATCACTAATCTCTTGTTAAATTAAGAATATATATTACCAACATTAAACGTGTTATGTTTTGTCATTATTTTTGATTAAGTTTTCAATATAATCATATCAACTAAAAGCAATAATTAAAACTTTAAATAATTTTTAAACTTTAATAAATTACAATATGATACAATATGACCTTATTGTGAGTTGCCTCTTTTTCGATACACTTTTGTTTATCTGTTATTATGAAAGATAAAAAGATATGGAAAAGAAAATAAAAATAATGAATATTAATGTTGCTAAATTTTACTAGTCCCTCAAAATTTTTTATGTGATATAACTTGGCTAGTTAGATTTTTGATAAATTACACTCAATTCAATGAAATTACATGCCACTATATTATATTATATTATATTGTGAAGACACTTTCCAAGCCAACAATTTTCTTGCATCTTTTCTTCAGATCTTGTTCAAAGAAATTCTTTCTCAGGATAAACCTGAATTTTTATGAGATCATATATTTAGATGCTCATACTTAAAAATATTATTGATCATAGAAAGTCATAAAATTCTATAACGGGGCAATTTTTAAATAAGCACCTCACCCTCTCCCTTTCTTTTAAGTGCAATTTTTAAATAAAAGCCCAAGGAATAGAAAAAAATCATCTTTTGAGAAGCTCATAAATATGAAAAAGGTAACTTACAGCAGGAGGTCCTTCTGGTGATCTAAATAAAGGAGTGCCAGAGCATGTGTACTTGATGTATTGCTCGCAGAAAGCACTGTTTGATATAAGTTCTCTCATTTGTATAATGCTAGCATCGTAATTTATGTCAAATTCGTTTTTCCCAGTAGCGGTTGCTACATTTTTATCACCATAGTCAGTGTTATTAATCTGTGTGACGGTAGTCTCAACGGTTTTTCCAAGATCACATAAAGCACGCACAGGTTCCATTGGTCCCATGCCATCAAAATCAATGTAGTATACGTCACTTCTACGTTCACCAGATTTACGAACTCCAGCGCAAGTGTAATTGAAACGAGCTACAAAATTAAAAAAAATGAACAAAGATTTTGAAATGGTATTTATAGCTTGCCTCTTAAGTACTTCAAAAAACGCAAGAAAACCTACCACTAGACTTAATATGCAAATTTAAAAATATTGTGTTTTGTTGTTTATACCATCAATGTCCCCGTTGTTGTCATCATAACCAACGTTCTTGTTACTGCCATTATGCTCATAATCATCATCTTTACCACCACTATCAACACCATTTATATGGTGATTTTCAAATAATAATGTATTTAACATGAAAAATAATAAAAATTAATGGCTTTCTAATTTCCAAGTCATAATAAACAGAAAGTTAATCAAAGTTCAAATTTTAAAGGTATATCAATGGCACTAATTAAGTATACAGCTAAAAAAACAAATAATTCAATGAGAATTCATTTTTAAACAATTAAAGAGGTATAACCTTTTTACAGGTCTCAGAATTCTGGTAGGAATTTAAAATCAAAGATAAAATAACAAAAATAACTAACTGACCTCTATGGCAAGTCGATCCTTCATAAAGAGTATGCCTACAATCACAAACAATGTTATCTTCTGTTTGATTGCATTTACCCCCATTCTGACACGGATTTGGATTACAATAATCCTTCAAACTGCATGAATTATAGATAACCCCAATGTCATCATATTTAAAGAAATTATTTGGATCTTTTAAATCTCTACGAACTCTATTGATTTCATCTTCATTGATTTTAACATCTCTCATACACCCTGTGAAACCAAAACCAACATTTACATACCCATCAAAATGAAATAGCTGAGTGAGCGTTGCTAAACGAGTTTTCCCATCAACAGAAAACTTAAGAATATATGTATTATCTGTAGAAGGCTTATTATCAATTTCAAAGGATGTGTTATGCCACTGTCCATCATGATAGTTTTCTTTAGCTGTTTCAATGATTTGCATGTTTGAATTAAATTCTACACCAACAGTGATACGACCCTTTCTATCAATTTTCAATTGGATTTTATCAGCAGTACCAATTGTTGTGTAATTTGCAAGGGTTTGTTCATTCACCACTGTACGAAACTTCAACTCAACCTTCATACTCTCAATAGTATAATTTTGTATTAAAGCAATGTGAGCTGCTGACGATGGGAAAAACATTGGTTTATAAGGGGGATTTGGCACAGGACAACTATTTAGAATTTCTCCAATGGTTTTCATCTTCTCAAAATTATTATTAACATTAGGGTCAAGAAAATTGATTTCCTGATTGTTATTCTCTGGCCAATATTGACTAAAAGTAGCCTCACTAAAACATGCCTTAAATCCTTTTCTGGATAGGGCTTTTTCAGTGCCTAATTCTGATTCTTGGAAGGAATAGAAACCTCCAAAGGATACCATAGTTATTGATAATTCATTATATGTCGGTGGCGATTTCATGAAGATTGATTTTTCCATCTTTCCACGTCCACGATCTATGAAAATTGTACTTTCGCGAACATTACGAATAACTTCGACAGTATGCCATTCATTATCAGCAAGATCTTTGCCAAGGTACATGTCATACAGACCACCAATAGGCCGAAGTCTGTTCTCAGGACCTCTCCCAAAATTTCCAGCCACTCTAAAATAAAAATGATCTAACAACTAAGTAAAAATTTCAAGTGTAAAAATCATATTTCATTTAGAGACAGTACTTTGGCATAAGAAAAATTAGATAAATCAGAAATATTTTGTCACTATCTCTTCAGACCCATTATAAAAGCCCTAACAATAAAAACTACAAGAAGTCTTCAAGAAAATACTGGATTTCATCATTCCTCGATTTAAAATAACAACAGGTAGATTTATCTTCTTCGTAACATTGCTCTATAAGTATATAAGAATGTCTTCCCTGTTCGACCAATTCCAGAAGTTAGGATCAACTTCAAGAATTTCTCTGGGATAGAAAAATGAATCATATTTGACAATAACCTGTCTTTTACTTTGCTTCTAGTGGTACTTGTTTGGGAAAAAATTATAGTTACCAAGGTAGTGAAAACTATAAACATCACTGTTTGTTACAGCTTTTGTTGCAATTCCATTGACATGAGGTTGCAATTCCATTCTTTTTTAGCACCAGTAGCTTCCATCAACATGCAATTTTTTTCTGGTTTTAAGTGAACAAGTTGGATACTTGTTTTGCTAGCCAATACTTCATTCAAAGTTTCATCACCTTTAATAATAGTTCATTGTAATATGACAGCACGACTTGGCATACGTTTAATTGTCCCTCCTAAACCATCAACTGCACCTTTTCCATGACTAGTGATTAAATAATTCGACTCAAATTTGTAATCAGAGAACATATGAGGGACAATATGGTTGTATATAATTTGTTTTTAAATTTATTTGAAGTCCTATCTGTCCAGACTGAAATTTTTTCACATGATCTCCAAATAAATCTTGTACAAGGTTAAAGACTTTGAAAGTGTATAGCAAAACTGTAGTTTTTTCATGTTTACTATTATCAGTTACAATAACCATAGGTATTTTATGTTCACAAAACCAAATCATTACCATAAACAAAGTAATGCCACTTGTTTTCCAATGGGCACTTGGGACTTCACCCTGGTACATGCATTTATAGCTTTCTGAAAATACCATTTTTATCATGGCTTATTCTGAACGCTCATCTTTACTTCATGTTAAGCTTGGGACTCACTACATTTCATAAAAGATTGAAATTTGAAATTTAGTAACACTGACTTTAACACGTCTAGTACATCACACACTGTCCCTTTCTTCAATTTTTTCTCCAACTGCTTGTTCTCATTCTTTTTCCAATAGTGCAATGTATCTGTTTGCTTAAAGTGTTTAATAGTATCTCATTATTAAAAACTTGCTCAAACTTGCTCTTGTATGAATCACAGTTAGAACATACACATTTCTTATTGTTGATATTGCAAAAACAGTCTTTCATAAACCATTCACAGTATAGGGGAAAGATTTCGGGAATTTGATTATGCATGCATTTCAGGATTAAGAGTATGTTACTATGGTACTGGCAATTCAAAACATTCCTTGGCATACATGATGACAAACAAATTCTTCAAGTCAAATTTTATATTTTTTATTTTTATATTTATATTATATTTATATTTTTCTCAATAGCCAATTCTGAGTAATCTTCTTTAAGTAGGCAATAAACTTCATTAAGGGTAATTGTAAGAACGCTTCTGCTCTTTCTTCTAGCCATTATTGTCTCTGATTGTAAGGACGTCTTGTTTTCCTGGCATGTGTCTAGCAATGTCATCACAACCATTGAATTACACCTTGCTTGGTCAATTACTTTATTTATTATACCCAGGGATGCATCCAAAACTTTTTTGGAGACATCGTTTTTAGTTACTTTTACCTGTCAGAAATTTATGACTTCTGCCACCTTAGCAACTATTTTTATATTGGTTATGAAAATTTGCTATGAAAATGCTTATGCGGATTACACAGTCAATTCAAATCAGAGCCACATGAGGGACTAGTGAGCTAGTGAGCCCCAAACACTAGAAGAATGAGTATGATTTAACTAGTGAGCCCTAAACACTAGACACAGACAAGCCAGTCTTTATTTTTACATAGCTATAGAATAATCATTTCTGAGTTTATCTGCATTTATTTATTTATTTTATGCCAGAATTTTCATCTCTGAACCCTTCAACGAAAAAAGCTAAAGCCCATCAAAGTTATTAGTTTTAAGTTATTAGACTAATTAATTATTTAATTAAAATAAATGTTTTGCTTTTGTTAAGAATCTTGAAATATTTCACTAAAAATAAACTTATAAATAACTTTTTATAATTAAAGAATAAAAGCGTGTTTAATTCACTTAAAGAATAACTAATATATTGATGAAAAATCAAAACAGTTATCACCTCACATAAACACTAGTATAAAAAGAAGGGGTTAATTAATTTGGAAATCACATAACTGGAAGAGTAACAGTAGCTGTGCTGGCTTGCTGATTCCTTTTTATGTAAAAAAAAAAAAAAAAAACAATGGTTCGAAGTGTTTTAAACAGTTTTTTATTTACAAATCTAAACCATATAGGTGACTTTCTAAAATCTTCATCTTTTGGAAAACCAAAAACTAATTCACCACCAATATTATTAGGGGTACAACCAGCAACACAGCATTTATTAACTATACTTGTTTTTCAAAAATATTATTTTATTAAACTTATGCAATATATATTAAAACATTACCCGTGTCAGTCAAACTATCATTTCTAGAAATTTCTCATAATCTAAGTGAAAAAGAGAAGGGTATAATAATCTTGGAATGTAAAGTTTTTCTTCAAAAAAAAAAAAAAAAGTCTCAAAAGTGCTTCGACTGATAATACTGCATTCGAAAAAACCAGTCCGCACCACAAGAGTTAATTTACAAAATTATTGTAAACAATTTTATTTTTAAAATATTAAATACTACAAATATTTAAAATTGAAATAAAAAATATAATTCACCAATTAATATTTATAAATGAAATAATTTTTGTCAATCAAATATTCAAATAATACTATTATGTTTGAAGATCAGAAACTGCATCGTGATTGTGTGCCTTATACGCATTATTAATAATAAAAACCGGGTAAAGTGTGCACTCAGTTTAATAAAACAACCTTAGAATAGCTTTAAGTCTTGAGTAAAATAAAACTATTTTACTATTTTCCGTATTATTTTTTCTTCACAAAAACGGTTTGGAGCTGCTGATTGTCAAATGAAGTTTTTTTAACAGCTGTAATTTAAATAAACACTGTATTACAGTATTTTTCAGTTTGTTACTTTGATTTTAGTTATTGTTAAAGTCATAAAAAAATTTTCTGACTTTTTTTTTTTTTGGCTTTTTATTTTTTAGGGAACATTTATTTGGGCGCCCATAGCAGTTGATCACTATGAAATCGTACCTGGATGTGTCCTTGTATACCTGTTCTCCTTTTAGAGTGTTCATGTGTTATCAAACCCATTGATTAGACTAATTTTTTCAATATTAATGATTTCCTTTGTGGGCTTCCTGGTAAAGTTTTTTTTAACTCTACTAACTGCTCTGCAAAAACTTGTTTTGCTATCTTTAGTGGTGTATTATTGCATTGTTCTAATAAAAATCTTCTATTTCCACTCCATTTTATTAGTTTTCTTTTAAATTCCTGTCAATTTTTTTGAATTTTATAATTTTTGAGTCATTCAACTTCCTTAAGCCTGTAGTACACTTCAAAAAATTTTAATTTCTGAAGTTGACGCCATTCACATTGACGCTGTACATTTGTTTTACCCATGTCTATAGAGTAAATTAAACCTTTGTCAATTCTTTATTATTAATAACTTTTACTTGTTAATTTTCTCATACTACTCATACATTAATATCCATTAATAACATTCATCACATTGATAGAAATTATGGAAGGGAAATTTAGATATACACAAGTTTTTTACAATATTCCCATTTTGTAGTAGCCAAAAGCACTACTCCTCTGACATAGCATTTTTGCTTGCAGAGCTAGTTCCTCATATGGACCTCAATAGAGTTACAAAGGTCTCTTAGAGTTGCTCAAAAACAATTGAGCATTCATCCTCTGCTTGTTGGCAAGTATCCAGATGATCAAAAGATGAAAGAGGGCTTTTGCAGGTCTACTAGTTAAATGAGATATTTTTCTGCTTGTGGCTTGATAATAATAATATCGATAACTTTTTTTAATGCATATAAAAAGCCTTGGATAACCAGCTGTTACGTAATCACATAAATTATATAGGCTGTTAAATAATCACTAATGTTCAAAATTGTAACGGCTTGTTTTAGGGGTGGTTCCAACATGGCATTACATAGCTCTTGAAATAAATAGCTCCTTTACTTAGAGCAAAAAAAAACATATCGAATTCCAAGAAATTAAAAAAAAGCTAATTTTTGTTACATAATCTCACTTATTCATAAAATCACCTTTATATTATGTGATATGTGCTTTATCTCAGAACAAAGTGTCATTGTAAGAAAAGATTAAAATAATCAGTAAAT
>JAUZNK010002740.1:0-11292 GCA_035046665.1 Euphysa ruthae | reverse complement strand
TGGAGCGCATTTTATGTAACATTTTCGAGACTTTGCTGTTGTTTTTAATTCTCCTAAACTCTTCCGAGAATTACGTACCGTTTTTTTATTTTTGATAACTGAACGACTTTTTATGGTTGGAGTATCTCAGCTTAAAAGTTGTTGCACTTGATCCTAGATATGTTTTGGTGTTTTCAGGGTTTTGCTGAGATGATATTTTTGCTTTGCAAATTATGTTTGATTCTAGGCAGTGGTTATTTAATGGGCATAAGTTTATGTTGTGGCAGTTACAATCTTGGGTTTGGATACTGTTTTTCTCTGCTGGTAACGTTAAAATCTTCCTGATATGGGCACCTATGACTGATTTTACGAGTCTCATGCAACTATAACTAACTTTTACGTTTTCCTATAAATAGTTTCCTGAACTTATGTGTACAGGGAAGATATTTTTCAATCAGGTTTAAAAAAGTATTTAGGAACCTTTATTGGTACTGATTTGCTGTAAGTTGGGTTTGAGCATAGAATTTTCCATGAGCGGTTTTTTTTCTCGTTATCAATAGGAGTAATATTAGTGGTCTATGTTCTGCCATCCTAAAATCGCTAAATCTATTTTTTAAATATTTTTTCATTTGCTGATAGGGCAGATAATCTTTCTGTATTAGATTTTGGGAGGTCATTTATTATATTAGGGAGATGATTAGAATTTTTATTTATGTAGGTTAATTGGCTTTCAGGTTTTTGAAAATAAAAGATCAGACCTTATAAATTCATGTCGGCACAAGAAGAAATTCATGCTTAGAAATCATGATATTTACGGTTAGCCTGATGTTACATTTAGGCTGTATTTATAAGAACATGCAATAGTATTTTTTTTGAAAACACTGCATTTTATAGTCTTTAACGAAGTAAGTTTTTTAGAATTTTAATATGTACCGGTTTTCCAAAGAAGAATACGAAAAATTGCTAAATAACTCAATTACAGCAACGTACAGGAAACCAAATAAAAACTTAGAAAAGGAAATTAACAAAAAAAGCAAATCGGCAATGAGAGATTATAATATCATAGATAAAATGTAGTTTATTTTTATCAGATTAAAAGATCAGAAAATAAATTTCGATAACAAACGTTGTGTCAGATTGATAAACCCAGCTAAAAACGAAGCTGGCAGAATTATTGAGCAAGAATATTCTCTATAAAACCAGCTCCAGTTTAGTTGGCACTCAGCAAATAAATCAATGGAAAAGTTCGATGAACGTAAACGATTGGTTTAAAAATTTACAAAATAAACGATCGCATAAGTTCCTTATCTTTGACATTAAAAATTTCTAAGAAAAGATCTGAAAGTTGCAATAAAATTTGCAAACATACATACACAAATTTCTGATAAAGATAAAAATATAATGATGCATGCGAGAAAATCCTTATTATACAACAAAGTTGATACTTAGATCAAATCAAATATTGGTTTGTTTGATGTAGCAGTGGGAACATATCATGATGCTGGAGAGTGTGAACTTATTGGTACATTTTTGCTTTTTAAACTATCACAAAAATACCATAAAAGCAACATTGGTTTACACAGATATGGAGTAGTAGTCTTCAATATAACTCAAGTACCACGTGAAATGAATATAAAGACCTGCAACTGCATTAATAACGATGTAACCCTTTACAGCAGCAATGCCTTTCAAAGTGTATAATATAGTAAGATAACATCACATCTAATATTGAAGGTTATAAACATATTTACATCAAAAGGTGTGAAGCAACATTTAAAGCACGCTAGGCAAATCATAAAAAATCATCTCTACAAAAAAATATCAGCACGAAACAACGTTGTCTAACCAGTTTCGGAAATTATAAAGTGAAATCGAAGTACCTAAGTTATCATGGCGGATTTTAAAGAAAGTTGCGCCATAATAAGCGAACGGAAAATATTTCAACTTACGCCTTTCAGAAGAGAAGGAAATAGCAACATTTAACGATTGTAGTAAATTGTTAAACTAAAGACGCGGAATTGTAGCGAAGTACCGCCATAAAAAATAAATTTATTTTAATTGAATGCGACTCTCAGGATTAAATAACGTTAAAAAAAATGCTATTACACTGTTGGCTGTTTTTAACGTATTTTTAAATGCTTTTTACCTTGTAATTTTTTGGTTGAACTATTGTATTGGCAGTGCATTGTATGTATGTGCACTTGTGAAATAAATTCCTTTCATTGCATACTGTAATTTCACTCTTGGTAGCTTGATTGAGATGAGACGACTATTTCTTGTTTGATTTCCGTTATTTAATTTGTTGAAATAATGTTTCAAATTACTGCATACATCATTAAGCATACTCTCTTTTTCATTGCGTTGTGGATTTGTTGGGTTTTATTAAGGTCTATGTCAACTACTCCACAAAATGAAACTAATGGTAAGATCAACGGTAGTTTTTTGGAAATGTTCTCAGATAAATGTAAAAATCAAACGTCTTAATGGTTTCCTAATCATGATATTTTGACGGTTTTGTCAACTTAATTAGTGGATGTCAAGAAATTGATATTTTGTGGGTCAACAAACAAAAAAGGGAAATAGTCGGTTTACCAAGATTTTTTTCGAATAGTTAGGTCATTAAAAGTGTGACTTTAACAAACGTCTATAAGTTTTCTAGAATGTACAGTCTCTTATTTTGTTAAAAACTTTAGATAATTAAATTATTAGGAAATAATTTCACTTTTATCTCTCTATTTTAGATTCAGAGGCAAATTGAAATCCTATGCAATAATTCACAAGATTAAATTTCATGCAGCTTTTAACAAAATCCAATTCATAACAAAGTTCAAAAAAAATAAATGTCAAAAAATACTGAGCAAAATTCGATTACCAAAAATTATTTTCGGGAAGAAAACCACCGAAGAAGAAAATAAAGATAAGATACATGAGAACATCGACTACAATAAAAAATTTAATTCGAAAATATTTAAAGAGCGCCCCAGTTCAAAAAATGTAGTAGAGGTAAGAACTACCATATTTCTGTTGCAATATATCCTGGCCTAATTTCTTATTTTCTAAGCATTTTTTATTTTAAAGTCTGGTTGAAACTTCTGATTCTGTGCAAAAATTTTACTTGTTTTCAAAAAATTTGATATAGATTGATAATATATGGTCTCATGCTGGATTTACTGTACAATAACAAAGCATAGTTTGTATCCCTAAAGCAGTAGGTTTAGAAACAGCTCCCAAACACCAGTGGCTTCTGAGAGCATTACAGAAACCATAGAAATTTCTGACAGAAAAATCAACTGTTATATATAAATGGCGGCTAAACTGCGACTCTTTTCTTGGAAATTCTGTTTAACGAATTAGCAGCATGATGCTCACAAGCCGCAGTTTACCCACCATTTTTATGAACATTTTTTTTTAATCTAAGACGATAAATTTCCTAATACTATAGGATTTGCGACATTTTATTATCTGTATGTTATTGTCTGTGAATATGTAAATTACTAACAAGTGAAAATCACGTGGAACGCTTAATTTAATGAGTTGAAAGAAAAGGAGCTCAGAAATCAATACAGAAGACGTTTTCGGAATGTAAAATTTAAAATTCCTTAGTTTGGCGGCAGGGCTTTTAGGCATTTTTAAAAAATGCCCAACCAGTAAGAATTTCGTTATTTCCATTCCTGAAGAGGTAGCAAATCTGAGAATTTAACATTTTTATCAAAAAAAACCGCTTGTTTCTGTGCATTTTTAAGTGCTTTACTAATATATTTCACTCAACCCCATAATTAGGTGCAAGGTTTTAAATAAATATAAAAAATAATAGCAAATAATCAATCATGTCAATTAGGTCATAAATTTACTAAAAGTAAAACAGTCTGTGTGTTAGGTTATATAACTATCAATTATGCTGAAATTTTTCTTATGGCAAAATGATATTCGCTATTTTTACAAACTTTTTTAGGATCGATTCTGAAAAACAATGAACAAAGCCAGCAAAATTTCATGTATCCGGAATTTTATACGATTCTGTGAAGACATTAAGATCATTTATGAATTTATTTAAAAGAATTGAAATGAAATTCTACCTTAGTGTGCAAAAAATTTATTTTTAGATCATCAAAATCTGCACCAAAATATCAAATAACTAAAATTTGTTTAACTTTCCTGGAAACCACTGCAGCCTCGATATTGCTAAACAAACAATCTCCAGTAACTAAGATTTTGGTGGTAGGAGGATGAAAACCATGGGTTGATTAAATTTAAGTAGATTGAGTGTTGTTTGGTAATGGGGGCTTATTAGAAATAATATTAATATTAAATTTAGGAGCTATTCATAACACTGCAGAAGTGGTTTGCAGGTAGACTCTTGCTTGAAATTATATTTTGGAGGTCAGCGATTTTCTTTTGTTATTTTTGTGTCCTGATCTTTTAAAAAGATTTCTCTTCTTTAACCCAGGTAAGTACAAAGCTATCTATAAATTAAGAATAAATTTCTAAAGTGTAATTGTAGAAACTTTTTGAAACTATTATCTCATTCAGATTAAAGATACTTCCTTATCGAATAACCATAATATCGACAATGAAATTATCTATGATACTGTTTACGAACCACTTGAGAAATCAAAAAATAATATTCAAACGCAAGTAGCAGCTACAGCGTCGTCTCACGATAAAACTCACGACACATTACCTCCAAGTTCGATTAGCGATGAAAACATTTATGACCAAGTGTTTGATGATGGAATTGCTGATAATAGACAAATATATTATAGCCTACCGCATAAGCCAAAAAATAAGAATCAGTTAAATACAGAGAATGATTCCGCACAAGAAAATGTATATTTTGAAACTGAGAGAGAATCAGAACATAATTAAATCGTTTCGCAAAGTAAAGCTTTAAAAAAGGCTAATGGAAATATAATTGATAACATGCACCTTCAAGACTCTGATTCAATCAAGGAAAACTCATTGTCTCAATAAGAAATAAAAGTTTTTTGACTTTAAACCATCAATCGTAGTAAACAGTTTTAGTGAAGTACATTAATTAATGAAATTATCTATTAATTAATTAGCTAATGATACAAAGTGAATATATTTATATTGATATGTTTGCCATTGGTGTACAGTTTTACTTATTATGATAACAATAATAATCATTTGTCATTTAAAAAATTTTTTCTCTTGGTGGTCCACCGAGAAATAAAGGGTGAATTGTTTTTGAAATTTCTACTGTGATGGTCTCTGGATTCTAACACCCTTTCTAACCTTTTTGGAAAGTTTCATGTGAAAATAATAACAAAGAAATGATTTATGAAGGTTTTTTTGCAGCCATTTGTAAACAATTTCCTCTAGTTACGGCCTTAGCAACACTTTTGTCTTTGTTTTTTCTAGATTAAAACAAGTTTTTAAGGATATTTTAAAGGTGGTTTCTCACCAATAAAACATAGCATGTACCTCATGTATGTATTTTCGAAAACCTTTCATCTGACACCTTGCTGACAAATTGTCTACAAAAACGCAGATGTGCAACGAGGCGTTCAACCAAATCGAAGCGTCGTCCAAAAAACATGATTGTCAGCAACAGTAAATTGGGAATAGGGGTTGAGTTGAGTTCAACAATGGTAAAATAGCATTTCTAGCTGAATTTGGTTTGTCAGGGCTTGCAACATCGAGCAAATTTGCAAAAAGAGTGAAAGCTTCCACAGTCTTAGCGTCCAAAAGTCAAGTGACCATGTTAAAATCTGGAGAAATAGACTTTGGACGATAAAGAAAGGTTATTTGGACAAGGAGGATGATCAAAACAAGCCATTGTATGTTCCTGGATGCTTAGTAAGTAATTAAGTAATTATTTGTTCTGCCTTGAACAAACATACATTTTAATAAACAAGAACAAAACAAACAAAAAAAAAATAAATCATAAATTTTTAAGGCAAGGATAGGCACAAAAATTGTCTGTTATGGCAATATTTCATTGTGATCCCCTTATACATCACATTTTTCTCAATTTTATATCTTTTGATAAAATTTCCTAATCAAAAATTACTTTTCTCATTCGAATTATATTTTTTAAAATATAATTTTTATAATTTTCACATAAAACTTTGTTATTTTGAAAAAAAATTCATCATTCATTTTCAAATACACGCTGCGTACTGAATCAATTCATGAAAACGAAAAAAATTGCAGAAGAAAAATCTTCTATTAGCGTAAAAAACTAAGTAAAAAAAGTCAAAATTTGATAAATTTCAACAAGGTCATATCAAAATTTTTAGATTAACAATTTTAGTTTCAAGATAAAAAAATTAAGTAAAAATGTTAAAAAGCCCATGTTAAAAATGTTATAACATAGAAAAAAACTGCATTATTTAATATTATTTTAAATTTAAAATATATTTTCAACATAAAATAATACAAATTTTACATTAACTTGTTCATAAAACAGTAATGCTTAAATATACGGAAGTAAATATTAAAGCAATAGATGTTTAAGAGCATTCGAATGGAATGTTAATGATTCTTTTGTAACTTTTGAATAAAATTTTCTATCGACAGTTTATTGAAATTAATTTTGATTTCGCTTTAATTTGGTAGCTATTGCCTCGATTGAATTATTCTCTACTATTAAAATATTATTAAGATAAAAATGGGGATGCGAGACAATATCTTCTCGATTGAATTATTGTCTATTGTTCAAATATTTTAAATTGTTAAATGGGGAAGAGAGTCAAAATATGAAAAAATAGGCACGAATTTTGCATCAACATTCGGCCCAAAAATCGGCACGAATTTTCTGCAGAGTCAGCAAAATAAAATATTACTAAAGAGAATTTTTTGCGTTAAAGCCAAATGAGCTCCAACTGCAAGGCTCGCTACGCTCACTTTTTTGCTTTCGCAATAAAAATCATACATATGGTGCATACAAGTCCCAAACGACTGAAAACAGTCTACATAATTATTTGTTTGACATGCGCAAGCCTACTAAACAGGTCATGAGATAATCTTTTTTGCTTACTCGACTGCAAAATTTTGTAGATCAATGATCGTATAAAGATAATTTATTTTTTGTATTCTTCAAATTATAACCTGGCAGAAACTATTATGATTTTATGTAATAAGATTATATATACAAAATTATATACCATTAAATATATGTACTAAAATAAATACCAAATTTAAAAGTTTCTAAGGAAAAAATACTTGCTGCGATGGTATTGTTTTTGCTTTTCTTCATCACTAATTGTTTTCGAGTTTTTGCTTGAATTTAAAAAAAATTTTGCTTCTCAACCAAACCTCATATTTTACATTGTGTTATTGTTGTTTAGCGTTTTTCTGAAAGAGGGTATATAAATTATATAAATTATTTATAGTAATATTCCCAAATTTAGAAAAAATATTTTTATGTGGATATTTAAACTAGCCGAGCTGGTGACATTGATAGACTGTCAGAACATAATAGGGCGTATTTTTATGAGTGGCTTTTTTACTTTTTTGTAACTAGTTAAGTTTTTGTCTTACTACTGTTTTGCCAGTTTCAAAACCATTTTTATATGATAAAGTACCCTTGCGGGATATGTAATAGACCTGTAGATAAAACCCACGATGCCATTCAATGTGAACTATGTGAGAAATGGATCCATATTAAATGTAATTGAATTGATAAAAAAAGTTATGAATTTATTAAAACTCAACTTGCCGGTTTGTATTGTGTAAAATACCATTAAAATTTTCTGTCGTTCTCCTTCATTTCTGGTCTTGAACTATCTACCACACTCGGTGGAAGATCATTAACATTTGACCTAGCCAAAAATAAATTTGAGAAATTTAATTTAAATACTCTATTCGATGACCTCAATGATATCTCAATTACACCGATAGACTATAAATATGTAGATGTTGCAAAGTATAATCAAAAAAAAAAAAAAATTCAATAGGTTATCTACATTTCAACATACCATCTTTGCCCTATCAAAATAATAATTTCAATGATGTTTGGTGATGTTATATATCACCATACTTTTATATGCAAATCTGATTTCACAGATAACTATATAAAACCATCAGTTAAAAAAAAATCATGCATGGATAAGGAATAACTTGTATATGAGACTTTAATTTAGATTCACTAAATTATAATACATCAACTGATGTATCAAATTTTCTAGAAACAATGGTTTTCTATTCACATGTTCCATTTATTAATCAACCAACACGTGTTACACCCCACTCTAAAACTCTCATTGAAAATATTTTCCTTAACTTTTATTCCCCAGACATATACTGGCACCTGAGAGTCTCCATATCCGATCATTTAGCCCAGTAAGTCTTGATACCTCTAGCTAAAAAACAAGACGATGTTTTAAAAAATTTAAAGGCAATGTTTTTATTCAGGATACATCAAATGTGAACTGAGGTGAGCACATAAAGGAGGGTGATGGTGTTAACAACTAAGTTAATATGTTCATAAAATTATTTGAAAGTGTTCTGAATCAGCATGCTCCTTATAAAAAACCCGAAAACAAACTGCCAACTTTAGCAAACCATGGGTAGCAAAGGTAATATAAAATCTATAAATAATAAAAATAAATAAACACTTAAAAGAAACAGACAACGTAATAAAAAATAATTTGTTTAACTGATTTAAAAAATACCGTAATATTATAAGTCATCCATAAAAATAAGTAAAAGGGAGCACTACACAACGTTTTTTAAATAACCAAAAAAATATCTGGATAGGTATAAAGGAAATCATTAACATAAATAATAACATTAACAAATAGATGCAAATCCCCATCTTGTCTGAACGTTAATAACAAAATTATAACTGACTCTACACTTATCTCTGACCACTTTAATGATTTTTTTTTTTTTTTTGCAACTGCTACTAAACTATCAGCTACTGTTAAAACTCCTAAAAACAGGTTTCAAAACTATTTTGAAACTCCTAACAAGAATTCCTTTTTTATACGGTTTGTAACAAAAGAAAAGTTTTTTAACTGTATAAACTTCACTCTTAAAACTTGGAAAATTGTTGATGTCAACAGTTTGCCAACAATAATGTTTAAACTGACTTCACATTTAATATATAAGCCACTTAGCACTATTCTAAACAACTCTTTTGTCAATGATGTATTCCCTCGTCTATTTAAACCAAAGTTATTCCTATTCTTAAAAAAGGCTCTAAACTTGACTGTTCTAATTTTAGGTCAATCACTTTATTAACTAATCTTACTAAGATTCTTAGTAAAAATTTTGAAAAGATTATTCATAAAAAGCTCTGTCAATTTTTAAATAGATTTAAATGCCTATTTAAGCATCAGGTTGATTTCAGAAAGAGTCACTCAACAGCCTGGACTTTTATTGAAATCACTGAAATTATTAGAAAGACTCTAGTCAGTGGAAAGTTTTCTTGTGGAATTTTTAGAGACTTACAAAAAGCAATTGATACATTTGATCATCAGATTATACTCTCAAATTTAAATTATTATACCATATTCGGTGTTCCTTTAAATTGGCTCAAAACTTATTTATTAAATTGACTACAGTTTCTATTACGATGTCTGATGTCTATATATGTCCTACAGGGCTAAATATTGGCGCCATTGCTTTTTTTATTATTAGTTAATAATACTCATATGTTTATAAAATACTCTAAAACTTATCACTTCGCTGATGACACGAACCTGTAACTTATAACTAACTCTCTTAACAAACTAAATAAATATATAAATTATGATATGGCAACTCTTGTTCAATGGCTCATGTGCCAATAAAGTTTTTTTAAATGCCAGTAAAACCATGATTTTCCTATTTAGAACTAAATATACTAACTTTAAAATCACATATCATTAACCTCTGGTTGAGACTGTATCGATGAAACGGAATGTTAGCAAAAATAAGACACTTTTTTTCACTTGCGAAATGCTTGCTAGGGTTAATCTTGATGTACTCAACTCTCAAAACTAGTCTCACTACACAATAGAGCCATAAGAATTATTCATTTTCAACCAAGACAGTTTCCGAGCAGAATTCTATATTTAACAAGTGGTATTGTTCTTTTCTTTGATTTAATTCAGTATTAATACTTCCAATTTGTTTACCAACAGCAGCACTCCTTACTTCTTACTGATTTTGAAAGATATTTCACTAAAAGAACAGGATGTGGTCATTAACTTAAGACCAGTTAACAATAATAACTTATCGGGACCGCTAAAATAAACCTAACCTTATGGTATCAACCCTATGGCATATCGGTGTATTTTATATATAGTTAATTTTCAGTGAATTACTTTGATTGGTTTATTAATAAATTTATGTTAAAACATTCCATGAAACGATTTTGTGTGATAGAACATATTGTGATTTATCGCGAAAAAAGGTAAATTATGAACAGGTTTATCGTTTTTCGGGTCAACCCGTGTTTTCATTTTGTCAACTCGGGCCGATTTACAGCTTGAATTAGAACATTAATGTCCCTATAGCTTGTTATTATTTCTACGGAATATTTGATGAAGTCCACTGAACAATGAACAGTGCAGGAGTTATTGAGTATTTTATTGAACATCAATATCGCAAAAAAAAGTATTGATTTGATTGTATCAAGAAAGTTTTATTCGATTTATGATTTTTATTCGATTTATGATTTTTATTCGATTTATGATTCCTCAACCAAATGGCTTAAACCTTCTCAAAGACTTATAAAAGTTTAAGATTTGGATGAATAACATGTAAGATTATTAGACTGCCCGAAATTTGATTTAAAGATTTTCAAAAAAACAATTTTTCTGTAATTACTTTCTTAAAATTTGACATTAGTGCTTGAAACTTTTGGATATCTTGTCATTTTTACTTAAAAATAGGTAGTTGTCTAAAAGTCTAACAATATTCCATTAATCCTGCTGGAAAGGACTGAATTATTCTGTTGTTCCTTATCGTACTCCAAAAATCCCCATAATATCTGCAGTCGAATATTCCGTTCGCAAATTACCCAAAGAAATAGCCGATACTATTCGAGCTAAAGTAAGTCTGACTTTGCAACAGTTTAAATCTCCTACTCCGAATTTATCATACAACGAACGAAATACTATAAAATCTCTAAAAAATCGAAAAATCACAATCTTACTTAAAGGTCGCTCTACTGTCATACTCGAATTAACCGACTATATTACGAAATGCTACGAGCATATAAACACTGGTCCTTATAAAATTTTTGCTAAAGATCCTACCGAATCAATCAAACGTGAATCTACGCAAAAACTTATTGCTCTAAAAAATCAAAAAATTATCAATGATCAATTATACTACAAAATAAAGCCTACCGATTCA
>JAUZNK010002739.1:0-11292 GCA_035046665.1 Euphysa ruthae | reverse complement strand
ACATATATGAGAAAAATTAACTTCAAAAGACCGTATACATACCTCTTCCCCAAACTGTTCGGCGATATATAAACCCATTGTTCCATATCTATCATAAATTTCTTTTTTATTTGGATCAGAAAGTATAGCATGTGCATGGTTGATTTGCTTGAACTAAAAATAATCAAAGCAAAAATATTCAAAGCTTATTAAAAAAAACGAAAGATTTTTCTGAATTCAAACTAAAAAAAAAATAACCTCCCCCAGAAAACAAAGCAACTAATCAAAATTATAGCTCAAAAACCTTAATTTTTTTTTTAATAATTGCACATTAATTGCTGATGAGCAATCTTTAGCCAAATTATTTCATATTTATTATAGTAATATTCTAAACGAATTAAATATATCATATTGGCATATTAATTTAATATGTATGAATGGTTGGTAATAATTTATATCCGAAATATATTAACCATCCCGCATTTTAAGAACAACAGGAATCTACCCTTGTAAATATTTGATTTTAAACATGTTGAACCAGATAAAGTTTTAGATGTAATTAAGAAATTAAAAAAAGGAAGTGTTGGTATACCATTAACAGTTTTAAAACTCATAATAACTAGTTGCAGTTACCTCTATTAACAACAATAAGCTTCCTGATGATTTGAAATGGGCTGATATTATACCTCTATTTAAAAAAGGAGAAGTCTGTTATGAAGAAAACTATCATTCGATTAGCATGTTACTAACAATTTCGAAGATCTCTGAAAGAGCAGTTTTTGAACAGATAAACAATTTTTTTAAAGGTAGGTTATCAAATTTTCTATGTGGTTTCCGTAAAGGTTTTTCTATGTGGTTTCCGTAAAGGTTTTTCTATGCAAATTGCACTAATAAATCTTTTGCAAAAGTGGCAATGATATAGGTACAGTTCTAATTGAATTATCTAAAGTATATGATTGTATCCAACATAACAACATGACCTAGCCAAGCTTGAGACCTATGGGCTCTCAAAACGTAGTTTACTTTTGATGAAGAGTTATCTGAAAGGATGTAAACAGAGAGTAAAATTAAGCTCTACATATAGTAAGTGGCTCGAGGTATTTAACAGAGTTCCTTAAAGGTCAATCTTACCTCCTATTTTATTAAATATCTTTACGAATGATTTTTTACGAATGATTTTTTCCTTTTTTTGAATATACTTGTGATACCTCTGTTGATTCAGTTATAAATAGCTAAAATAACTAACTAATAGCTGAATTAACCCGTATATGCACTTGGTTTTCTATAAACTCCCTTGTCGCCTTCAAAATTCTATCTGATATTTCTTGGATAAAAAAGCCTGACAATAAATTTATCATATTTGGAGCAAAAAGATTGTTGCAAAATACGAGGTTGAACTGTGAGGTGTAAAAACTGATAACAAACTTTTTTAATCATATTATTAGTATTAATGAAAAGGCACATCAGAAATTGTGTGCCATTCTATCGTCTAAGAAACTTTTTATCAATATCTCAAGCAAGGTTGCTAGTTTATGCCCATCTTCTACAATACTTTACTTATTGTCTCCTGATATTTTTGTTCTGTTTCAAAAAGAAAAAACATCTTATAGACAGAGTTCATAAGAGGGCACTCAGAACAATCTACAGAAAGTTTGTTTTTAATCTTAATGAATTGTTAGTTATTGACAACAGTTGTAGTGACAAGATATTTACAGTTGTTGATGACTGAAATTTATAAGTCAATCAATCAAATCAGTCCTATAAGATATTTTCTCTATGAAATGTGTACCTTAGAAGTACCTTTGCATTAAATATTCATCCCGCTCTTTCCACGGCCTGTGGAACAAACTCATTCCAGTTTAAGGGAAGTCTTATTTGGAAGACACTTCCAAATTTAAATTAAAACTTCTCCCTCTCTACAAATCTTTAAACGTCAAATGAAAGAATGGAAAGGAGAAAATTGTTCGTGTAAATGTTGTTTGTAATGTCTCTTGTGTTGGATTATATTAGTATTTACGAATATCTTATAATTATTTTATTTAATTATGTCTTTTCCAAGATTAAATAAATTTATTGAATTGAATTAGACCTAGAAACAAGTTTCACGTCTTGGGAACCGGAAGTTTTTAAAATGGCTAACATACAAAAAGTTGTCAAAAATAATATTTTAAATTATCATCAAACAACTAAATTTTTACAAAATCCAAAAACAATTCTTGAAAAATATATAAAAAGCTTGATAAATTTGACAAACTTTGGGAAAAAAATGGAATTCATCACACTCATGTTAAAATATTGTCCTTTTCTAAAGTTCCAGCTTTTAATGTTTTTATTAAATTATATATAAAACGTTTCACATAGCCTGTTACCATAAACTAAACTTCTTGGTACCAATCACATTACTCAAACCTTTTTCCTCAACCTCAACAACATTGCAGACTTTCAAAGTAATTTTGGACTCAACATCAGCCATCTCTAACTTTTATACAAAATCAAAATCAAATAATTTCTGGTCAATATCGCTCGAATACAAAATCTCTGGTCCACGCAACCACCTTCCATTTAACTCAAAAAAATTGCACTCTCTCGTGAAATCAGCTGGATTCTCCACACCTACAATATGACTCCACTTATCTCTCATTACACTTTTTTCTAAACTCCATTCTCCACCCAAGGTCTGCATGCCTTCTCCTTCCCCTTTATCTAACAAATAGATACTTCAGAATCACTCCAACAAAACAAACTATTTATCACAATTTGTATTGACATAGCTCCTTTCACCTCACTTACCAGGATACTTACTAAAATAACAAACTGACAGTTTTAGTATCGCCAACTTTTTCAGTGGTGCTACTTTGGTTTTAGAGGTAAGAAAATAAACTCTCACTCCAACACTCTTCTTAAATATAACACTCCACAATATACTACCCTTGAACTGTCACCGGACCAATATAACTCACTAGAAAGCACTTTTTCCTCTACTTTCAAAAATGCATATCTCTTTGCTCTCAGACAATTTTATTCTTCTAAGTTATTTGAAAACTCTCTCAGCTTTTTTCTCAATGTTTTTATTTATGTTATCATCTCACTTACTCTTATCTTTACAGAGAATATGAAATGTTAGGTGAAACGAAACCTAAAGCGTCATAAATTGATGCTGCAATTTTAAATTTCTTTTAGTTTTTTTAGATTGTGAGACATTTTCACAAATTCAGTAAATTGAAATATAAACTCATCATTTTTGGTATCCCATTCAATACCTAAAAATCGCTTGTTATGTTTTTGTTTTTGTTTATTTTTGTTTCTAAATATGTACTATCATCGACTTTTGGAATGGAAGAGTTATTTTTCTTACACTTTTCTTTTAAATCAAAATATTGTTGCAATTCTCTGTTATTTATCGTCCACTTATGCAAACCAAACCCACCATCTGACATAAATACATTAGCTGTATCGTAAATTTCTTGTACCTTTTTAACATTTTCACTGCCAGATGTGACATCATCAACACAAAGATCTTCAATTAATTGTTTTATAGCTTTCAGTTTTTTTCATATTATGATATGTTATTGTCCCATTTAATAAAAATATACTACTTTTTGGTGTCATCCCACTAGTCCGACAAGCGCATTTGTCCAAATTTTATCAGAATGGGCTGTCAAACAAGTCGGAACCCATTTATCTGACAACCTGCGCAAAACCTTTCTAAAAAGGCTTTCATAACAGCCCGCGCAAGCTCTTTGAGACAGGCTTTTTTCAGTATGCGTTGTCATTTCTTCCTAGCAACGCCTGTATATGTATTTCTTCTATTCTAATATTTTCATATATTCTTCATAAAATTGTATTGTATGGACTAAGTCAGTTTTTACACTGTCCTTGATCTCTAAAAACATCGATCTTACTAAATAAGATTATTAAGATAATAGTTTAATTTTTCTTAAAATTGTTTTTATTTTCAAAAATCTCACATTTGCTATCAAAAATAACATAACATTTTAAATTGCTATTAATAACACCCCACTTAGCAAAAGTTTTAAGTGACATGCTCTCCGAGAATCTTTCTGAGAACGTTTTAAGTAAAAAAATTTTTTTTTTTTCAAAATTTTTCTTATTTTAAAAAACTTATATATGACTATCATGTACAGAGAATGGTTGTTCGACATCATAAAAAAATAAGTGACTATATTGTAGTTGTGATTTTAACAAATTTTAACAAATATTTATTTTTCTATTTGGACTATAACTTACTGGTAGACACAAGGCTTCTACACTAATAAATAAATTTTTATCTTGTTGTTTTACTTCAAATTGTACTGCGCTTATTAATTTGTTCAAATGTTTCTATTATAAAGCTTTCTTCTTTAACTGTTTTTAAATTTAATTTTTCACAAATGTCATTTGTAATGTGAGAATACGGCATGTTGTTTTATACTCACTTTCAGGTTTTTTATAAATATCAGCTTTAGCTGTTTGCAATAAAACACTTACAGGTGTTACATTTGATGTTTTGTTTTTACAAATAAACATAGTGTTTTTGTTTGCACTGTTCAAACGGTGAATTTGAGTAACAGGTTCTTGTCACGTTACCTGGTTTTAAGCAGATAAAGCATTATCTATATAATTTTTTATAAATTTCAATTTGCGAATCAATGTTTGATATATTTTTGCAAAAAACTGGAAAATGATTCTCTTAACAATAAACACAACCTTGGTGTTTTTGTTTTGCATTGTTTTGAGCATAAGGTCCTGATGTTGAGAAACTATTTTTATCACATTGCGCACATGCATGTCACCTGTCGGTTTTGAAGTTACTTTAGTATAATCTAAACAACACTCCTTCGCCTACAACTCTTCACTAAAATACTTTAATAATAAATCTAAACTCCAAAATATATTAAAAAAATCATTTTGTCAGACATTCTCTCATTTAAAATGAGAATCAGTAAACAACCATATGTCGTATTTCAATTTTAAGCGATTTTAAATTTCTCACCAGCAGCTCTATGTCATTATTTTCACAAACAGTCCAAATAATTAGATTTTTTAATTTGTTTATTTTTAATAAAGAATCCATATGACCCAAAATTAGAACTTGTGGATTTCTGTACCGCTCTATCAAAATTGAAACGGCTTCTTTATAATTTTCAGAGCTCAAAGACAGTCCTACTATTGTTGCTAACGTGAGATAGTTTGTGACTACAAACTGGTCCCAAAAACCATGTCACTCTAAGGGGTTTCTTTAAACACAGGCAATTCCAATTTTGGTAAAACAAAATTTAACTGATTTTGGCAACGAAAAGAATTTCTGTCCAACAATTTGCTTATTTTAATGCTATCTAGTTTTAATGTTATTTCAACAATAATATGGCGCATAAATTTTAAACTTTCTGAAACATTTTTTTAAATCTCTTCAAGGTCCACAAAATCTTCATCCTCAATTTTATTTACATTCTCTTGTGCCTTACTGAAACTATTTTTAAAGCCTAATAATTTAGCCCGTGCGTAGATTTCACTGTCTATCTCTGCTCTTATTTCACCCATAATATTTTAAAAGTCCTCTCTCATCACTTTCTTCCTGGCAAATTTTCTCACTAAAGCAGCAACCATACTCTTTCTTTTTCAAAACCACGCAACAGACTTACTCTATAAAATTTAAAAAAATACAGAATTAAACAAATCAACAAACAACTTTCTTACCAAACAAACAACACATTCTAAAACATATCAATGTTCTATTAAATATATTAATAGTTCTTTCAACAACAGTTAAGTGTCTAACTAAAAAGGTTTTCTTTTTGTATTTTATATTTTTTATATCCAGATTTGGAATATTAAACACAAGTTGCTTATAATATGCTCAGGGTTATGTTTACTTTATATCTCTAATTTATACAGTAAGGCCAACGAATAGTTTTAGTCTTGGTTCCAGTAAACTCCTATTTGAATTTACGGTAAGGAAAATCATTGATTCTGAGGAGGATTCAAATCCACAACTCAAGGATCAGGAGAAAAATGTCTTACCCACCAGACAACCATAACTCATTGTCTGCAAAAGACAAGAACAACATGTTTCTGTAGAAACACTTGTCATCAAAAATAAAAAACCAAACACCTTGAAGAAATAATTTATGAGCCCAAATTCATCAAAACGTATGACCAGATAAAAATGATAATGAATAAGATTTTCAATAATATTCTAAAAAAACATTTATAAAGCTTATAAGAGAAATAACCAACTTATCTAAAATAAAAAACAATAAAAGTCAGCTCCATTAAAAAGATTGCAAAAAATTCCAAAAGCCAAATTTTCAGTAAACAAGTTAAGAAAAGTGGGTTTGAAATAAATGGTTTTTGACAGATGATTGGATTATTACTTTTTACCAAAAACCAATTTATTTGATACAAAAAAAAGTCTCACGCAACATTGCCACCACTCCTTCCTATTACGATAAGAAGCCAAGATGCGAATCACGACAGCACCTTCTGTAGTTTTTTGCAATATATAAGTTCATAAACCTTTTAAGAAGAGAAATATTGATGGTAATTGAATAACCACAGCCTCCTTTTTGTAAAAGAAGACCGAATTTGATTATTAACCACATAATTCTAATGACTGAAGCATATTATGCCAATAAACAAGATAATATAGGCCTCATTAAGCTGAAATGTTAAATTAGTCATCGGTAAATCTTTGCGAGGCAATTGAGATAAATAATAAACATAGACAGCAGATTTATAGACACAATTAAAAAAAAAAAACTTACTTTATTTCAATTTTTAAAAAAAAATTCATCACAGAGAAATTGAAGAATATTAAATCAACATTTTTATAAAAATATTCAGGATATTTTTATCTAAGTTTTTCTGAAATTTGAAGCGAACCCTATTCCCAATGTGAAAAGTGATATTGTTTTCTGTGACGGTTAAAAAAAATTGTACATTTATATGTTTTAACTTTGATCTAATAAATGATTTTTTTAATAGGTATCAAGAATAAGCGCTTTTAAGAGTATATGTTTTTCGGCCATAACATGAAATATTATATTTGCTATGAAATATTAACAATGACACCATACACCTATTAAAAGCTTATTTCATATTTTATCAAGCTCTCTCTAATTTCAGTTTAAACATTGTTACTCCAAAATGTACACAAAAAGATGTGAAGGACAGAGGTGTTTTTTACATCCTATTTAACTGAACTGAATACCCATAAAACAGATAATCTAAAATATGAAATCAAGACTGGGACATTTTCAACTAAAAGTGTTGCTTTACCGAGCTTGACGATGACTAATTTACTTTCAGTTCTATAGCAATAATTACCTTTTCCGTAGAATCATTATCGCCACGGTTTTTATCAGGATGATGCTTTAATGCCATCTAAATATAATAATAATAAATAAATAATAATAAATAAATACAATATATTCATGCACAATTCAATGATGGATAAAAAATAAAAATAACTAAAATGGAGGTCATCATGAATACATTTTTTTGAAAAGTCTTAAAAAATAATGAACTTTTGTTACAGGAAATTATAGGTGTGTATCGAAATAAAGCAAAAAAGACAAAATTTCTCCAATTATCTCTAAATTTTGTTTGCAAACTATGATGCAAAAGAAGATCTATTAGTTAACAGACATTTGGGATAATGGCATGGATGAAAAACAATCTAGAAATTCCTTTTTTTTTATGGTTTGTCTGGCTAACTTTAAATTTTTTTGGCTGAAAATTAGAATTTCTTGATAAACATCCACTTTGCAATTTTATGGTTCGATCAGCATGTTTACTACTGTTCATAGAAGTGTGTGCAGCATCAAAAACTTTCTTCAGTTTTAAACTAAACAAAATAATCATTATAGCTCAGTGGAGTCACACATTTATGCTCGCTTTCACTTTCACTGAGCACATCAAATCTTTAAATCTTTAATTTTTTAATGAAATATTAACCAGAATGCTTCGCTCTCTTAAGCCGAAAAAATTTGATTTTTCTGGACCAGCAAATTTTTGAAAAAACATAATAGAGTTTTTAAGCCAAAGCAAACATTGCTGGTGGTTTAATTCCAGGAATGAAAATTTTTATAAGGTTAAAATATGACTAAAAAAAATGACTTTTTGATTTCATCAAAAAAAAAAAAGAAAAAAAGAATGACCTGAAAATTTTGTTAAGCCTAACAACAAAAAAAAAAAAACAACACAAAAACAACAAAAGGATTAAATAAAGTAAACCTTCCGATAAGCTTTCCTGATCTGCTCAGGGTTAGCATCTCTTTCCAAACCAAGTATGACATACAAATCCGTCTGCCTAAAAAAAAAAAAAAAAATCATTCTCTACCTTTATTGCTAAAAACGTAAAAGCTAAAATAATAAAATATGAAATTCTTAAATATTTTTTTTTAAGTAAATAAATTTTAATAGGTATTTACTTATTGGTTAAATAAAGGAACAAAGTCTTTTTTTCCAAAACGTTTATACAAAAGAATTGAATTTAAATTTAATAAGAAAACAAAAGAAATAAAATTTTAGAGCAAAAGTAAATAAGTCCTGTATTCAATGCTTGATTTGAGAGATGTTTTTTTTTTTTTATAATCAAAGTGTTTCATGACAGTAATGACATACCATTACATAGGTTGGACCACATATAGACAACTTCTTTTCTAATTTATAAACTGTTTGTCTTCTCAACACTTTAGAGTTGAGCTACTCTTTGAAAAAAATAAGCTCAATTTATACACGTATCAAGTTTTTTGAAGTGGCTCCCTTTAATAATATGTAAGTTAAAGAATAGAAAATTAAAAAAGAAAACACCTTTAAACTTATTGGGTAAGAAAGAGAAATGCAAAGTGAAATAAAAATAGAAGTGTTTTGATATTTTAGAAAAACTAAGGCCTTACTTTTCAAAATAGTTTTGTGAAAAGATAATTATTAAAATAATCTAGAACTTATTATTATTGGAATTTATTACTTTTTTAAATTCTAGTTCCTACAATTCATTTAAGGTTGTAACTTCAAAGCTGAAAAAAGTGACAAGTCCATTAAGCCCTATATCATCAAGACCAGAATATGACAAAATTATTTGAAATTATTTTTTATTTTAAATGTAAAATTGATTGCCACCATTATAGAAATCTTCATTAAAACTATTGTTTCCAACGAAGAAATAACATACTCAACATACAAATATTACTGTATGATTATAACACAAAAGTTAATAATCTTGTTAATAATCAAATAGTAATCAAATAGATTGGTTAATAATCAAAAGTATACTTCAAAAAACAAAAAAACAAACATCTCATTTTAAAGAGCTTAAGAAAATTTTTAAGTTTTGACAAAATAATTAAAAATTCTCAAAATATTTAATATTAATAAAATATTTAATTCACATTTATTAAAATATTTAAATTTTTATTATTTATTAATATTTATTTGTATTTAAAACTAGATTGAAACCTTGCTATTTAAAGGCAACAAATCAACAAAACTTAGATTTCTTTTCTTTTCTTGTGATATTAATTACTAGAACATACATTTTGCAAAGACTCCATTCTACGCTTTTAGTACCTCTGGTCCAAGATAAAGAGGATCATCGATGTTCATCAAGAATCAGCCACGTTCAGCAATTATTCACCTTGAAAATATAATGATGCAAATAATCTGTATAGGAGCAGTGAAGAAGCTGGATTATCTTGATTCTCTTCTAAAAGCCTGCATCCCGAATTTAGATTCCACATTCAGGGAGGCAGATTTTTCAATGGATTCAATGCAAGAATTCCAAGAACAGTTATTTGTGAACGTTGTTAACCTGCATAAATTAAATTAGTTCACCACCATTTATCAACAAGATGGAAGGGTGACAAAAAGTGGATTATGGAAAGAAGCTTTGTTTTTGAAGCACTGAATAACATCAACTGTTTCTCAACCCATTCAACAACATCGGAGAATTATATTTATATTTATATTTTAAGTTTTGCTATATGAGAATTAAAGTTTATCAAAATTGGATCTAAAATAAGAGATTGTTTTTAAACAAAATTTAATCTACTAGATTTCTGAACGATCTCTTATATTATATTTTATTTTATTTTGAGTGCTGAAACACTTTTATGGTATCAAATTGTTTTGGTTACTATCTAAAAAGATCGTGTTTTTCGCCATTTTGGAACAAGCTTGATTTTTTTTCAAAAATTGGGCTGTCATGCCACCTTGCATAAAACCATATATCTTTCTGTGAAAAAAAAAAAAAAAACAGAAAAACCCGTAAAGCGGTTTTGCGAGAAAAAGTAGGACAGACAGACATGAATTCAAAGAACTTTTTTCTTCCAGAATGGTAGAAAATTCAATTCACAGCCATTTCGGGTGGAAGAGAAGTATTTACATTTGCTAGTTTGTGTGGCCTTCAAATGAATGCAAGATTGGATATCTCCAGATAGTGATGTGATCTCTCACCAGAAAAAAAAGACTGGATAGGATTGCAATAATTTTAATAATTGTATTATTGCTGATAAACATTGAGAGATGAGACAAAACTAAAGAAAGTCAACCATCTTTATAACACATCATCAATAAAATTTATCCCGCCTATTTTGCGAACATACATGGATTAAGAGCTTAAAGTAAACAATACCAAAGTTCGTTAAAGATGACGGCTGCAGCTGCACAACTCAATGTTAATAATATAACATTTCCTTTTTAAGATAATAGGAAGATTTTCTAGCGCAAGTTTGCATAGTGTATATCTTGCTTTAAGACAATTTCTATTAGTTTCAGTTTATCATTTGTTTGACATGTCATAATCAATGTATCTCTTCGGATAGCAAGTTGTTTGTTTTGGTCATGTACTACCTTCTTTGTGTTCAGATAGCATCTGTAAGGTTTGTAGATGGTTTACGAGTTGTGGTGTTCGATCCGCTATCTGTGAGGTAGAATCATGGATGATTCCTGATGTTAATGAACAACTCGTTGAGAAATCATCTTTGGAATAGTGTTCATCGGTCTTGTGTATGTTTTTTTGGTTTCAGCGTAAAATATTTCCATTCTCTATGACGTAAGAACGAAGTTGTTTTAACTTTCTTATAACCTTCGCTTTTCGTCACCAATGCTTTCTTTCTGCATCTCTAAGGCGAATGATATCACCAGTGTTTAGTTCAGGAAGCATTCGATCTACTTCATTATTCCTGGGTATCCTTTTAGGTTTCATTCAATATTTGTTAGTTTGTTCTAACACTACAGATAGGGAGGTCACTCAAAATTTCAAAGTGATCAAAATCATCCAATTTTAGTCTCAAATGAAAGATCTTGGTCTCT
>JAUZNK010002738.1:0-11293 GCA_035046665.1 Euphysa ruthae | reverse complement strand
AAAAAAACCGATCCTCCCGCCCATAACACCGAGAAAAACGGCTCTAAAAATGATTATTTTAACTAAATGATAAAACTGTTTCATGTTAAGATCAAAAGTACAGTTTACATTAGGAAAACTGTCAAAAAAGATTGAGCAAGTTTCACTGACAGCATCAATTGAACAATACCAATGGAACAATAAATACTGATATCTAATCGAATACTTGCCAAAACATTTTGTTTTATAAGCAGTGACGACGTTTAGTTTACCACTCAATGCCTTACGTTTATTATAGTTATGAAAGCTTCGGCAGTCAGTAAAAAAATCTGATATACAATAAGGAACGTTTTTTTTTTTGCACAGAATCAAAAACAAACATAACATTTAAAAGACTTAGCTGTATCAGAAAATGTTGGTACTTTGAATTTAAAAAAAGCTCGTGAAGTATCAAACCGATATTGTTGAAAATTTATAATTCTAAGGGACGATCTTTGTACTGAAAGTTTTTATTTAGATGAGAATTTTCACATTGACCCCAGATTTGACAGCAACAGTTTAATTGAGAAGCAAATAAAGAAAAGTACGGCGTTCTAAGGATTTTTTCATCGGTGTAATGTCGAAATTTCGTTTGCTCTATTTAGCTTTTTGCTAAATAAGCAAATAAAAATAAGCATATAAAAGTCGACTGGAGATCCGTAATGAAAGTTGCAAATATCTGTTGGCCACTCTCATACATATTTAAAAGAAGAATCATTTTTCAACTAATTTCTCAGAATATTCAAACAATATTTATTCGTTCAGTATGAAAAGATAAAAAATTACATTGTCGAAAGTCCACTATTGTTTCCACAAGAATAAATTGTTAAATATCTGAGCTTATTCTGATATGGAACAAAAAACCCTTGCAGCCGCCCCTGAAAAACCTTTTCTTTCGTGGTACTACGTTGATGAAATATTTATCGTTCAAACTCAGATTCTCTTTTTTTATCCTTCTTCTTAGTTTAATCGATTACTCGAAAAAAATATTTTCTTGAACACTGAATTTTGTTGGCGTAACTAAATGCACAGACTTATATGTTAGCGCAAAAGTTACACACTGTATCTAGAAGCTACGTCGTTACATATTTAACGTTGATTCGTTTTTGCTCTGAGCTAACAACTTAGAAGCAGGATTGTTTAGTAAATGGTATACCAAAAAATTGGTTCGTGATCAGATATTTGAAGTTAGAAAATTTATTTTTTGTAGGAAGGATTCGCTGACACCGATGGCTAAATAGGAATAAAAGGTTGGTTTTAAATCTTACTTGCCACCTTGCATATTCTAAAATGAAAGAGGTACTAAATAAATGCAATCCCTGATGCTCGCATCAGATCAAGAGTATTAAAAAATTTTCAAAGAGGTTCTTGTAAAATTATTTTTAAAAGGGGCAAAAGCCTGAAAGACATCGTAGTACGAGCCAAAAGCAACACATTTTAGGATAAATAGGGCAAATGCAAAAAGATTTAAGGCTCGCAACTGTAATCAACTAACTTATTATAATTGGTGCAATGTTAAAAAAAAAAAAAAAAACATGTAGGTAAGTGCGGCCACTGAATTCCGGCTCACATTCAGCAATTATTTAACATGTTTTCGGAAGGAATTTTGTCTAAATTCTGTGCGAATATACTTCCACAAAAATTTTAGTCGAGTAGACCCGCAATGGCAAAGAGAACCAGAAAGTTAAGCTACGTAGACAATTCATATTGTCACTATAAACTTAATAAAGTTGTTCTTCACAGATTTAATAAATGTAAGGGTGAATCTACCCGCTTTATTTTAGAATTTATTAATTGTCCGTCAAGTTAGTATTTAGTTAACTATGGAGAGGGATTAAATGTGATTTTATCCTGCGAATTTAATTTTTAATCTTTAAGATCTATCATTTCCAAGATTTTTCTTCTTTTGATATCAGGGGCTTAACATTTCTAGGCATTTTCATTTAGCTTACCATATTTATTTTAGCTTTATATGTGATGGTATGTTCTTCAAGTTTTCTTTATCATTTCTCAAGTTTTTTTTTTTTTCTAATTTACTTGCAAACTCCTTGTTTACGTTTTAACGGTGTCTAGTTTATTCATCAGCTATTCGGATGAAAGCACTCCTGTATTTCATTTTTTTTCCCTTTCGAAATGATTATTTTTTTGTTTTGAAAGTGTTTTGAATTAGTTTTAGGTTATTCTGCATGATAAACATTTGTATATTTATATGGTGTCTCAATTGAATTTATATATTTGTTTAAAGTGATTTACAGTAATAAATCTCAGAGTTTTCCATTTTTTATAATTTTTAAATTGCTACCGTAATTTAAACTAAAAACTGCTGTGATAATAACTTTTTAAAATCTTTTAAAATTCTTTAATCTTAAGTTTCAAAATTTGTGGCATTTATTTTTTTCCCCAAAATTCTTCAAAACGGCGTTTGAAGGGCGCAATTTTTTCGCCAATCCCCTCCTAGAAGCATATATACCTTGACTTTTTTTTATTTCATATTTCTTTTCCTGTAAAGTTCTCGTATACATGGTTTTAGTATATAGCTAAAAGCACACAATCGATTTTTGTTTTGCTCTGCTATTTCAAAAGTTCTTGAGAAGTTTGTGGCACCTAAAATTTTTGATTTTTAGCGTTGGTCTCTTTCATCAAGTATTGCTTACCTATTACTCACACTATATGCTGATCAGTTCCACAACGGTATGGTATGGCAGCAATGCCCGCAAAATATTTTTTGCTGAGCAATACCCCATCTAGATTATGAGCTGTAGTTAATTAGTACCAATGAGGGATTATCTAGAATACTTAAGGTGTTTGCTCAAATTACTATCGAACATGAAATGTTTCAAACTGACTATTGTACAAAGTTAGGTGAAAAACGAAATTCTGTAATTGATAACAAGTAATCAATTGAAAAAGCACAGACGAAAGCAGTTATTTGAACGTCGTAAATGATTCGCAGACGCTGCAGGAAAAAAGGTGTTACCTATGGAGTTGGAGAATATCAGTTGGCTAGTAGATATCTAAGATGCTTAAGTATTGCAACCGTGGATGTGAAAGTCACAATGTATTATCGATATAGCTTATTTATTCCATGCTGACTGTTTATTGATTCTGAAGTAGTTTGTTCAACTAATTTCGGTGGCAAGACCACCGAAATTATTTATTTTCATTCATAATATCGATAACTATATTCATAATATCGCTAGTTAACAGATTTAAAAATATTAGCAAAATGCCGCCACATATAAATTGAAAAAGCTTACTCAAATTTTAAGAAATTTCATAATTGCTGTTGTATGGGGTTACTCATGATGAGAAATGAAGCTAAATATACACTGTTTAAGAACTTTAAGCAGCAAAAAGAGTAAAAATAAAAAAATTTTCTAAAATTAGATCAGGATTTCAATAAATTAAATGGATTCATTATTAATTGGATACGCTGTTTAATATAAATCAATATATATCTTTCAAACGTAACATAATTTCTTCAATAATTCATCTAATTTACATACACTATCAATACAGAGGCTAGATTTTAGCGATAAAACATCTTAATTTAAAAACTATCGATGTCTTATGACGAATGTTATGAAAAATTTAACTCTATTACTTAACAAGAAATAGAACTCTCGTTAGCTTAGTTATGAAAATCATACCTGGCAGAGATGCGCTAGGTAAAAACATTGATGAACGTACTCTACCTCATGTCAACAGATTTAATCTGTCCCAAGGGAGTATGTATAAGAAATTTTCAGAAGAAAAGAAAGAACAAGATAAAAAAATCGTTTTTACGTTTGTAGGTGCTTTTCCGAAAAATCAATCTGTTGCTGAGCAAAAAACAGTTAGGAAAAAATCGTTCAGCATCGTTGCAAACAATGATTTTCGTTCAATTTCAACGGAGAAACCTGTGACTGAAAAGAATTTTGCTCTTCTTAGACAAGGCTTTCTTAACAATGACACAAATAATATAGAACATCGACACGTAAATATTGTAATGCCTATTCATAATTTACCTAAACATATGAAAAACGATAAATATATAGAGAGTATTCAAAGCGAAAGAGAAGTTTCACGTCCCATGAAAAACAGCAATGCTTTAAAAGATGTAATTAAAAAAGATAATTATACAGAAAATCAAAGTGAAACCTCTGCTCAAATATCGCTTCCTAATTGCACCAAAAATAATTCGTCTCCAATTTCTTTAAACCGAGTTCAGAATATAACGAGCTTTATAATTGACAAGGAAGAGATGATCTCCTTAACTAACAGTCTAAATAGCAGCATCAACTCTAGGAGAACGATGTCAAGTATTAACTCCACAGCAACGATGTCAAGTAGAGTCTCTGACGAAAGTAATAGTTCTTCTGAAATTACAAATAATTTCCTTCATACAAATCATAAAAAAAATAATGAAAAGCTCTACTTCAAATCGTACAAAGCCGAAGCAATAAGCAACAAAAATTTTGATTCTCGTCCATTATTTTCTTTTGAGAAAAATAGTTCAGACAACAGTCGCACGAATCAAATTGACTTAGAGTCGAACTTTGTTGCTAAAAAGGAATTGCCATGTTACGCTCGCGGTAGTAATTCAAATTTATCGTACAAAAATGGATATAAGAAATCGTTTATTTTACAAGATATTGAATCCTCGAATAATTTACCAAATACTCAAAATGAGCAATTCATTTTTTCAAACGAAAAAAAAAAAACTCGTAAATTTGTAAACTTATCTAGCACCGATCCTGCAAAAAAGGAAGAAAGTTTCATGAAGAGACCAAGTAAAAAGGATCAGAATGATTTTAACTCACACAATTTGTATAATAAAAACAGATTACTCCATTCAAAACAAATAGAAGAACAGTTTTTTACAATAAACGAATCAGCAGAGATTCGTCCAAAACTAATCTCCAAACCCTCAAATGCAATGGAGAATCCCATTGAATCAAATGAATTTAAAAGATCGTTTATATTAGAAAATAATCCTACTTCCAATTATCATTTATCAACAAATCAGGAGTTGAGTTTCCCAAAATACGATGAATCACCCGCAGTTTTTTCGTATTCAGCATATAATGAACCACCCGCTGATTCATCGCATTCAAATAACGAGGAACCGGGATTTAAAGAGACAGCTCATACTAAATCACAAATAAATACGAGTAAAATTTCGTCTACCTCGTTGGACAAAAAAACGAGTGTCAAAGAGTTGACGAAAGCTTATGAAGCAATTACACATAATTTTAACGATATCAAGCAAGTCGATGAAGAGTTTCAAAACAATAGTTTGGAAGAAATTACGGAAAAAAATATCACAAAAACAGAAGATTCAGAAATTTTTGTCGGCGATTATGACAATATTTATCTCAAAGAAGAATCGCCACAAAGTGTGGATGTTGCAACGCAGACGATAAATACTAACAACAACACTAATACTTCTTCAAAGTGGAAAATGGTAGCGCAGAAATATTTAAGACATTACAAGCCAAAAAATAAAAATCTAACGAACTCAAAGTGGAAAATTGTAGCAAAAAAATATTTAAGGCATTTTAACATCGCAGAGACAAAGTTTAATAACACGAAGAGTGATTTAAAACGAGCCTCAGAAGACCACCAGCCAAAAACCAAGTCAAAGCCATCTATCAACGTAGTAGATGAACCTATAATAACACCCCAGTTACATCTTGTCAATTTAGAAATTCCTACATGGGACGATGGTGACTTCGTGGAACATTCTGTGGTGAATTCTTATGCAAAAATTGACAAGACCTTGGCATGTTCTAACGAAAGCACACAGTCATTTGTTGACGACAAAAACAATTCAAATAACAAATCTAATAATAGCACGCCACATGCTGTGAGTGTGTCAGAAAAACATCATGACGATGGAGAATTTTCCACAAATCAGCTATCAAAAGATAAAATACAACATGAAGGATCTTATCAAGGAGATAAAATACAAGGTGAAATTCATAATAAAAATACTTCTAAAAGTAATCGCGACAGGGAACACACGCATAAATCGAGAGTAAGCAATAGTCTCACTACAAAAGAAGATAAATATCCAGAAATCGGACATAGCAGTACAGTTAACAGAGTTAACCTATTCCACAGAAAAAGCCTTGAGTTGGAAGATGGAAAAAGAAAACCACTCGATGATGGAAGAAACGCACAAAAATCCCTTCAAGATAGAATGACCAGGCAACAAAATCTCATTTATCAAAAAAATTCAGGAAGAAATGATCAAAAAGGTTATTCAAGAAACTCTAATTCTAATAAATTAAAAAGATTCGTTGAGAATAAAATTCAGAAGTTTCCAAACGTAAAATCAGCAAGAAAGCCTTACAGCAATGATAGAGAATTTGGAAAAAAAAAATCTTCACATTTAACAAGAGAGAACATTGAAGATGAGACAATATCAAGCGACAAAAGTGAGTACATTGTTAATTGGATTGAACATAAAAGAACTGAGGATGCTAAAATATATACAAAAGACTTTAATATGAACAACTCAGTCATTCGATTTCAAACGAAAAATGCTCATCGCTATCATGGGAAGAATCGACATAAAAACAATGATGTGAGTAGAAGAAGTCACAGTAGCGGAATAACCAGTCAGAATGACCAGAATACAAGCAATGGATCCATGTTTGTAAAAATGAAAAAAAAGAGTGGCCTACTACCCCATAAACAAATGTATAAAAAATAAACTAAAGTATATCGATTCCCTAATTACAATTTCTATGATTTAATTTCGCAATCATATTTTCCGTTCTACAGGTGTTCCTTTGAATCAAAAGAATTCCACTGACTTGAATGGTTAAAATGCTTCATAGCATTATAGAAAAAAATACACGTAAATTATTAACATTGGAAAATACAGCATAAATTATGAATATTAACAGCAATATTATGGTTGAGATATAAAACACGTTAAACATTTGATTCTGCTTCATAGTAAATATGACCAGATTTAATAAAGAGAAGTAAGGAAGAAATAAAGAAAAATGTAAAAAACTTTTCAGTGTTGGGGAAAAAGCCCTACTTGACTTTTCTTGCACGTCTGCTTTCCATAAATAGATTTGTAAACATGTATATTAAAAAATTTGGGCAAAACTTGCTGTTGTCAGATAGAAATTTAGCCACAAAAATCAACCTGTTCATACTATAATGTGGTTAATACTTCTAAACCGCAGTCACCTAATAGTGCAGACTCTATCTGTCTCTAATTGTACACCAATTAATGCAGACTCAATAGTAATATTACGTGAAATTTTTTGGTTAGACAGTTTTTTTAAAAAGCCTAAGATGTATATAACTAATTTATTCATAAAGCACCAAACCATCGATGCAAGTTTACATATTTCATGAATATTTCATAGACCTGAAACCCGGTCAGAATTTTATTAGGCGCCTCGATAAAAAAATTTGAAAAAGAGATTTGGGTGAAAAATTAAAAACAAGTTCATAAGAGCCTAGGGAACAAGATTTTAAAATTATCGAGCAGTGTTACTATCCAGTTGGAAAATGACTCACATTGTCATGGGATGCAATATAAAAACTTTTAAAAAAACCAACAAACTTGGTCAATAATATATAAATATCAAAGACATAAATTTCTTGCTATATTAGAAGATTTTAGGATGGAAAGATTTAGCAGTTCTATGGTAAGAAAAACAATTTAAAATCGATAAAAAAAAAAAAAAAATGTTGCAAAAGTATCTACCGCCCAAAATTTTTTCGAAATTCACTGTCAAACAAATATATTTTCGAAATTCAGCCAAATTAATATCTTTCGAGATCACAAAGTTAAGCGTAAACCAACTTTAATTAGCTACTATGAAATAAAATTTTTTTGAAAAAACGATAATTTCGTTAAGAAATTAAGAAAAATCGTAATGCTAACTAACAAACATTAATTTTTATGTAACATTTGAAAAATAAAGTTATTATTGGTTTTAAAGAAAAGCGCTCTCCAAGTTAGAAACAAACAAATCCCTACAGCTTGTTGCAAATATTCAAAAATTCTAAACCCCAGGTTTCATTTAGAAATGCTAATTCACGAAAATTGTTCTTTGCAAAACTTTAAAGCTATTCTTTGATTCTCCCGAGGATTGCATCCCGCACGAGTAAGCTCGATGATGCAGCGGGAATCACCTTAAGGTAAGACACAAACAGACCAGCATACAACCTTGGTATCCCACCTACCTTCCAAAGGTGAACTACTGACGCAAGAGAACCCCGTATAGCTCCATCAGTTAATGCGGAAACTTGCATTTGCCGGCGTACAACATCGAGAGGATGCACCAGCTAAAAAAACAAAAACGACACTCACTGGAAAAAGCTGAACACGAGGAGAATTTATGATTTTGAGGGAAATGACTAGCATTTGAAAGGTTTTCTGTTGCTTCGTAGCGTAGTCTAAATAATATTGAGCATAACACATAAAGCTCAGGTGTCTCAGGTGTAAAAAAAAGCATTTGACACAGTTGCACATTCCATTTCTAAAAAAAATTAGATTACGGGTTTCAAGAGAAATCTAAAAACTGGTTTTATACATATCCTGTAAATAGGATGCAAAAAGTTTCAATAAATGGTGAAAAGTCTACAGCAATAACATAAAAACATGGAGTTCCACAGAAGTCTGCTTTAGGGCCGCTGTTGTTTTTAATATATATATAAACGATTTAAACAACTCTACAATCCACTCTTGTTTTTCATTTTGCCAAACATACAAGTGCTTTAAATATAAAATCTTCGATTAACAAATAAATCCGCAGGTGAATCATGACCTTGGACATTTTTTTATCTGGTTAAGAACCAATAAAATTTCCTTAAACAAAACAAAAACATCACTCGTGCTTTTTCCACCAAGGAATAAATTAACAAAAAAATATAAACTTCAGAATAAGTGGTCGAAAACTCCATCCAGTAAAATGCAGTAAATACTTGGGCTCTATTCTTGATGAAAATCTAGATTGGAACACCCATATTACGACCATTATAAAGAATACCAGTAGAAACTCTCATAAACATACTATGCAACCGTTAAATCGCATTTAATCTACGTGTGTCAAGTTTGACGCAAAATAGAAATCCCCTAAAAAAAAAGAGTTCACGCTATTATAAAAAAAAAAATAAAGCGCTCTGTATACTGACTTTAAAACCTTTTCATTCTCCAGTAAACCCTCTGTATGCAAACAGTGGCATCCTTAATTTGACAGATTATACCAAGACTCTAAATTTTCAATTTGCATATAATCAAGTTAGTAACAATCTCCCAATATCTTTTCACAGCTTTTTTAAACCTTATGAATTTACACATCAGTATAATACACGGGAAACAAGTAACAATCTTCTATGCATCCCAGCAACAAAAACAATCAAGTATGGCGCATCATCAATAAAGGTCAATTGTGTAAAAATTTGGAATCAACTTAATAATGTTACTGACAGGGAAAAAAATGTGTTTCGGCACATTAAAAATTATTTATTAGTTTTTATTTTAAGTGATTTACGTTTTAAAATATGATTATTATTTTTATTAGTAGCTGTAGTTTATTTATTTTCTTTTTTTTTCATTTTATCTTCATTATATTACGTTACTTTCATAAGTAATTGCTGAAGCCGAAATATGATTGATTGATAACTTACCAAACGAGAACAAGTTCAACATCTTTGATTCCGAGAATACCGCTAATCGCTTCATTGATGCAAAGAATAAATTTCACTACCTTGTATCTCGTTCAATATACGTCACTTCCTACAAGGCTAGAAGCCACTACTAGGCAGTATGCGAAAAAATTTACACCACACTGAAAGGCTACTCATACACTGAGTTGGTGATACCTAGATTAATATGCAAAACGGTTAGAATATGTATCACACTATTGAGGCACTCCAAGTTGGATATTTAAATGAGTATAAAAAAGTGTAAAAATTGATAAATACTAGGTCAACTTAAAATCATCGTCATCGTCACCGTCATCGTCATTATCATCATCATCATCATCGTCATCACCATTGAAATCATAACCATATACATTCGCTGTTGTCTGCATCAACATAAAGATCTGCTTTTGTAAAAAAGCACTGGAAGAAAAAAAAGCGTTTACTGAAAGAAATAAAATTTTGTCGTGCTGACAAACGCGTAGAACACCTGATGATGCCACACACTAATTTTGACGTGCTAGCATGTGTAGAAGATGTATGCGTAAAAGACGTGATGACACCACACATTAAGAGATTTGAATATTAACACGTCAAATTTCTCATTTAGAATTTTATAAGGCCCGTTTATAGTACTTTAGGTATGCAAGATCAAACACCAACGAAATTTTGACATTAACAGTGGCTAATTTTAAGGCCAGAGATCAATTACAGATTTTACAAATAATTGCATAATATTTCAGTTGCGATATATTGATACGCAGCAGTTTAAACTTACTAAATTGAGACTTTCTGACATAATATTTAAAGACCAGTTCAATGCATTTTAAGTAAAGACCTATTCAAATTAATTTCGATTTGTAAAAATATTCATCATAATCACCGTAGGGGTTAAAATAAATTTAAGCAAAAGTTACAGCATTTTTGAAAAAGTTTAGAATATATCGGATTGTGTGAAAATGAGTTTGTTTTAATCTGTGTGATATATGCAAAAGCATAATCTACAATCAAGTTAAAAAAGTTTTTCCATAAAAATACAAAACATGACTTAACAATGTACATTTCTTTTTTCTTAAGAAATTCTAATCCACCCCTAATTTCTCAAAAATTTTGAGCCTCAAATGTTCAAAATGAGTTTTCAAAGCAAAGCTCCCTGCAAAACTATGGGTTTTTGATAGCTGTGCTGACCACGCAAATAATAAAAAAACAAACATGGGTTATTGATTACTGTAAAGATCACACAAATAATACAAAAAAGAAAACTGGGTTGATCTTTTTGGGGCAGAATATATGTTGCAGATGAGGAGTTATTGGTGAAACTGCTGACTATTATGTTGATAGTTAAAGAGAAGACAAATAAGAAAAATTTAAAGGACCTCAAGAAAATTACTTATAAAAACTTTGATTATAAATAAACTAACAAAACTTAAAAGGACATGAGAGCAACTAATCTAACGATCCAACCCTTCATTGAGTGAAAACGTTTTGAACAACAATGAAAGTGGAGCCGCGCTAATTATTAAATAAAAGGAATTTATGTTGATTTAACAACATCGGTTACAGTATATACATTACATATTATATATATTACATATAGATATTATATAAGTGTATA
>JAUZNK010002737.1:0-11293 GCA_035046665.1 Euphysa ruthae | reverse complement strand
GGTTTGGTTCTGGTGTATTTAGAGCTCCCATTTGAGCTTACGGTAAAGAAAATCATTGCTCTCTTAGGGATATCGAACTCGCATGTGAAGTTGCCTGTTAACACTGAGCTTGAACTTAAAGAACTGTGCCTTTTAACTGAATATAAAAGTAAATTCAAATCACTTTCACTCGCTGACCTTATATATTTAAAAAATGGGTGGCTTGATGAGAAAGATGGAATGAATTTATGGCCGAAACATGTTATTATTTACATATATTTATATACATTTCAAATTTAAAGAGCAGCACAAATCACGATGGTGTCATTCAGACTGTCAAGGAGCGATATCGGAAATTCTTTTCCGAATTTTCTGAATGTTTCCATCATTCTACTAATTATCTGTTTAATGTGAATTCTGGGTTTTTGAAATGTTGCTGGTTCTTTTTACTTCACTAGGAGTCATTTTTGATGTCCCTCTTTTGCTTGATGGCACGATGAGATTGGTGATAAGCTGCACGCTCATCTGCAATATCGAAACCTTTATCTGCCATGAATGAGGAATTAAATGTAAATTTACTGAGATAGTCGCAATCCAATCCTTGTCTGATCTGTAATATGCAACACGTCATACTTAGCATTTCTAAATATTTTAGCGTTCCATTAAATATTGCAGAACGGCTAGATATTGTCATAAGATATTGGTTATCTTACAAATGGTCAGGATGGTTTTTGCAAACCTTTTCTTCTTCTGGAAAATAAAAAAAAGATGACAGATATTGGGACATTCCTGTGATTCACGACTTAAATATTTTAGACACAGTTCAGAGTACAAAGAGATATTTCATTAGTACGAATAAAAACTCTTCCTGAGAGCACAATTTCATTTAGGTTTTTTTGAAGAGAACATTTCACTTCCGTTTTGTAGTTAAATTGTCGGTATACAATTGTTTTTATAAGATCACAAACAGCATTAAAAAAACTTTAACTGTTGGAGTATTTGTATAATGTTACAGTTTTTGTAAACAAACATCCATAATGGCGCATTTACAATAAAAACGTTAACGTTTTGAGAGCATGCTATTTTAAAAAAACTTTAGACCAAGAAAAATATTTTTTTTAAATAATTTTTATTGTTTTTTTTTTTTTTTTTTTTTTTTGATTTGTTTTTTATTCGGTAATGTTATTACGGCGCCTCACTATGCTGTGAATGGATCTGCAAAAGGTTCATATAGACTTCATAAATGGAAGTATGAAATGTGTGCTGAACACAGCTGCAGAAAAGAAGATCATGCATGCACATATTTACCGCCATTAACTCTCTATCCTTTCCTAACAATATAAAAGAATCCTGGTAAAAGAGAAATATGGCAAAAGCTGATCAATAGACTTAGCCATGGATCCTCACTTTTTGAAACCAAGAAAGATACTAGAGTGAGCTCTAAGCATTTGAAAGAGAGCCAATTCACTGTAATATTTTTTAAGTATTATATATTTACCGACGTAAAACAGAGCATAAGTATAAATACGATTTCTTTCCCTAATAAATACTATACCATAAATACTATACGTTTACACTTGAGTAAATCGTTGCGGATTCGTTAGTAATTTACTATAAATAGAAATCGTTCGGGATAGCGTTTACACTTAAAATTCTGAATCTTTGCGGATGAATCTGATACAATATGAATCCGCAAACGAATCTGAAACAATCTGTTGCGGATTCAAAGGTATGGGATTCGTTTCTCAATGTTACTGTTGAAAACGGGAATCCGCAACAGTTTCCATACATCAAATGTGTTTGCAGTACATCTTGTATATTTTTAACAGATATCATATATGGATATACTATATAAGTAATGTTTGTTTGATTTATAACGTGTTATAAGATAGAGAATTTACATTACTTTTTATTAATATTTGGAATAAGTGGAGCTATATTACAATTAAATTTCATGATTATGTCAATGTTATATCTGAAAAGATATAAGCAACTCCGTCAGAACCGTCAGCTAATTCTTCTGGAAAGGAAAAGGATTTTAAAAAGAAATTTAATGAAAAGACGTAGCGAACGTGCTGGGTAATGAAGGGAAGGACGTCGGACTGGTGGTCAAAGTTTATAGAAAATAAAGTTCGGCTATCAGAGTGGAAAAACAACTTTCGAATGTCCCGACATAGCTTTTTTGAACTTTGTGAGAAATTGCAACCATATCTGGTGAAGAGAGTCACTCGTCTTCGCCTACCCATTTCAGTAGAAGCACAACTAGGGATATTTCTTTATTATATAAGTGATGAGGGGCGTTATCATAAAGTTGCGAATGCATTTGGTGTTTCAAGAAGTTCGGTTTCTATTATTGTAAGAAAGGTAGCAAACGTCATAGTTAAAAACTTGGGTAATGAATTGATTAAATTTCCAAAATCAGTGGTCGAGGTAGAAGAGCTAGCAACAAAATTTTATTAAGTTCACCGGTTCCCTCAATGTATCGGTGCTACAGATGGAACGCACATTGAAATCCAGGTTCCTGTGAAAAATTATACAGATTATATTAATAGAAAGGGTTACACGTCAATAAATGTAAATCCGTTTGCAATTACAAATATTCTTTCATGGATGTTGTGGTAAAGTGGCCAGGAAGTGTGCACGACGACCGTATTTTTCAAAGTTCGAATATAAATAGAATGTTAGGATCTGGGGAAATTCCACCTTGTGAAAAAGTTATTGTATCCGGAGCAATTCCTGTTCCCATATGTATACTAGGAGACCCAGTATATCTACTTCTCCACTTTCTCATGAAAGAATACCCAAAAAGGGGAAGTAACGAGAGAGAACAATATTTTAGGTTGTGTATGTCTAGTGCTAGAATGACTATTGAAAATTCTTTTGGCAGGCTAAAAGTCCGATTTAGATGTTTGCATTGAGCAGTGGACGTAAATATCAATGATGTGACAAGTGATATAATGGCTTGCTTTATACTGCATAACAATTGTGAGGAACGAAATGAATCTGCATCTCATGGTATTGTAGAAAAAGCTGTTGCTGCGGAAAATTGTTTTAAGACACTTACACAGACAGGCGGATCCAGTATACTGTCAATGATGTAGCCACTAAAAACATCTGAAAAGTATACACTAACTTTTTTGAACAAATCGGGTCAAATGAATAATAACTATTTAAAAATAATTAAAATCTGGAAGCGAAAAATACACTTTTTTTTTTTGATATAATTTTAAATAAATCAGGAGAATGGTTGAATATCTAAAAAAAAAACAACATCCTTTTAGGTGCCACCATCTGATGGTCATCATAATTCAAAACAACCTTTCAACTAAAACATACAAAATTTGATAATTAAATGGAGGCCAAAAATAATATTTACAAGTCATAATATTGTTTTACGCCTTGTTCTCCATCTTCAACATTATGCAGTAATTTACTAGGTGTTCTCGGGCTATGGCTTTGTTCAGTCGTATTGTATAGGTTTTCATCTTCTTCGCACCTTGTTTTTTTAGCACTGGTTTCCCAGTTTTTTTGTGGAGCATATTGTTGTGGGTTTCTACCCCAAACCTGAGGATTAAAGTTGCTTTGAGATTGTTGCACATGTAGCTGACCCATCATCATCATATTCATCATACCTTCATAAGTTTTTGTCATTATTGAAGTGAAATCCTCTATATTTTTCTGTGCTGCTTTCATGTTTGCATTAAATTCTGATTCCTGGCAGTCCATTCTAGAAAGCGTTTCTTTCCTAAACTGAGACTCCTCTTGAGCTGAGTAAAGAAGCTGCTGATCAACAGAAATTTTTTTGATGACTTTCTTGTTACGTCTTTCCTGTAACATTGTTTTCATTTTTTTTCGACTTGATTTTGGAACTGCAGTAATAGAACCCATGGTCGCTGGAGAAGAAGATGGCATTTCACAATATGAAGGATTGCTACGGTTTGTTTATAACTCTTTCGTCGTCATCAATGTTGAAATCTTCTGACGCGTCCTCAATAAATTCGCATTCTAATGCAGATTTGGGATTGCTTTGCTATTTAAAGTATCAGTGCTTTCCACGCCGCTTGACATACTATTAGTAGTAGGGGATCCTGCCCATATCTCCGAACAGGTATCAAAGAATGTAACCACAATTCTTCCGCCCCTACTTTGATGACTTGTGCCCAATGATTTCCTATACTTTGCACGAATTTGCTTTATTTTGGATGCTATTTTCTCTTTTGAAAATTCGCCACTACAATATGGATATTTAAGGTTTTTTATTTCTGGAAGATTCTCTATAAATACTGTGAGTATTTTTTCATATTTCTCCTTTATGCTTTCCCTATCGATTCCTGTATCGGTTTGCGTCTTCTTAAATTCTTTAACGGCTTCTAATAACAGTTCAACTTCGTCGTCAGTCCAAATAAGTAGTTTTGGTTGTTCAAATTTTATAATATTCTTTTTTTTTTACAGACATGTTTCTACTTTACGAACCTCTTTACAAAGAAAGAAAAATCACAGTGATATTCCTGCAATGGATTTTGCAATTATATTTGAGCATTCTTGAAATGTACATTTTGAGTGTAAAGAGCAGAAAACGCAAATCCTGAACAGTCTGCTGAAGTAGTATAAAATATGCAGAAAATTATGCTCTAGTGAAAACGGTTGAACCCAAAATGATATTCATGCTCAAATATTTAGCCGAATCGGCAACGTTTTTTGAATCCGCAACATTGCTCAAGTGTAAACGTAGCATTATATAAACAAAAAAAAATAGCAGGTTAATTATGTATTTATATGTATGGTGGATAGAATTATAGACAAAACTCGTTCCTTAAGAGAATTGCAACTAAGTTTTATCAATAATCACAACATTTCAGAACAATTCTACTCAAAATATTCCCGATGATGTTTTCGGTCAATGGCATGATATATTTGGTGGTTTGGAAACCCTTGCTTTACAGATACGCTATATAAAAGAGAACTTTAACTATGTTGAATTTGAAGAAGTTATTCTTGGAAAAGTTTTAGCGAGAAAGAAAGTTGGTGCGAAGGGAACAATTTGGGAAAAAAGGGAAACATTTATTTATATCTGTATTTATATATCATAAAGTTTATAGAACTGCCGTTATCAAATAAAAAAATTGCAGGTCTTTTTTTTGAAAATCCTGAATTTTCTTTTAGAAGCATATTTTATGACATTTGCGACTGTTCTTTGGCAAAAAAACGACAATTTCTTAAAAGATCCTGATATATTATATAAATAATTATACCATGATGAGCTTCAGGTCTCTAATCCTCTTAAAAGCCGTATTATAAAACATAAAGTTGACATATACTATCGGTAATTTAGATCCAAAGTTTTTTTTCTAAACACTGCTCAATTAGACATCCAACAATTTGTAATGCTCTATAAGTCTAAAAACATACTCTCAATAAAACACTAGCTAGATTTACTGAAAGACGTGAAGTTGTTTAAAGATAGTGTTTTTTTTAAATGTAGATAGAAATGAACGAAAGACATTTGGTAAAATGTTGGCTGCAACTGTTAATAACGAAGGAAAAAATACTTGAGCGTCTTTAAAAAGTTTTATCAATCTCCATTGTGAGTTTGATAGAAGGCAGAGTTTGTTTGAAAAATATCGATTTGATTTGCGAATGCTGCAAAATTATGAAAAAGAATGTAAGGAAATTGAGAATTTTCCAAATCCTAGAGTAAAAGAACTTATGGTATTAATTACTGGAGTACTCTTTGTGATATACCTGATACCGACATCACAACACAACTGCTGCAATGCAATATAATATAATATAAATATAACGCATAATCTTTTAAAGGGAGTCATGCAATTCGAGATTAAATTTATTTTAAATCATTTTATCAAGGAAGCTATATTTCAATTGCAGGAACTTAATAATAAAATCATACATCTTCTTGCATCACCCGGTTCTGCAGGTTGTCTAAGAAGTATATAACTGAAATCTATTTCCCATCATGCTGGAAGTTGGCAACTGTTGTCACGCTGCTCAAAAACTGTATAGAGTGATCTAATCCTCATTACTATCGCCCTATCAGTCTTTCTTCAGCCAGAAGTAAGTTCTTTGAATCAGTATTTAATTCATATGTTACTTAGAGTCACTCAGTATGTTTCCTGAACACCAGTATAGTTTTTGTTCTGGTAGGTCTACAATCGCTGAAGCTTGCAGTCAGTCCAGGGTAAATGCACTCGATATCGTTAAGGCATTCAACAAAATGTGGCATGCTGGATTTCTGTAAGATGAAGTCACGTGACTTCATCACATAGAAAATCTCGGGCGAAGTTTTGAATATCATCTTCGAACAGTTAATTCGTATATTCTTGTGTCCTTCAGGATTTTTTCTGGGACTTACTTTTTTTCTAATTTTTATTACTGATTTGCCTGAGAGTATTCTTCTTGAGCTTGCTATATGCGGATGATACTACTTGGTACTCATCCTCAGGGAAGACAAATATTTTTTTTCATAAGGCTGAAATGACAGCTGATTTGGAAGATGACCTTCGCAACGTTTTTGAAGGGGGCGAGAAATGGTTGGTGTCACTCAATGCTTCACAAACAAAGCTTCTTTCCATAAACAACTTTAGGGCACTTTTCCTTCCATCTGTGCAGATGAATGGCAGTTAACTCACTGAATCTATGCATATTTGATTCTTAAGCATAACATTCAAGTAACTTCTCTTGGAAATCTTACATTAAATCCGATGCAAATTATGCTGAAAAATCTCTATTCCGGCACTTTCTTTTTCGCCCGAGAATATAATTTATACCTATAGGGTTACCATTCGACCATGTATTGAATACAGCTGCCATCTTTGAGTGGGAGCATCTGTTGTATGTCCACATCTTCTTTATCAAATTCAAAACTTATGCTGAACATATTTGGCCATTTTATTTCAAATTCTCAATCACTTTCTTTTCGCAAAAATTTAGCCTCATTTTCACTGTTCTGTAGGTATTCCAATGGACACTGATGATTTGAAAACTTCATTTAACCTTTATTTAAGACTCTTTCAAGGATCACAATGTTTTTATCTGCTTCAACATCATTTAACGTTACAAATCCTTAAATTTTACAAATTTTTAATAGTAAAGTTTTTTTTCCCACATATTGCTTCCTTGTGGAACTCTCTGCTTTTTAATTGCTTCTCTTCGGGTTATGATCTGCAATCCTTTAAGTCTAATGTTAACCAGTATCTTTCTCAGTTTGTGTTAGACCTGCTTTAATTTTACCTCTTGTTTTTTCTGAACTTAATATTCTCTAGCTCCAGCATCATGTTTATCTACAAAAACGAAATTTCGTAATCGATTTTCTTCAGAAAACTCTAACTTCTTCTTTGACAAACTTTTTTGTCATGTCTAATCAAATTCAAATTTAACCGTAATATTAGGGTGAAAGCATCCTCTAAATACCCCGATGTTAACAATTTTCTTTTACTTGGTAAAAACCAGTTAAAGAAAATTTTACTTGAATTTATTTTGTCTTAAATTTTTTTAGATTTTTTTTCTTTCTCACTAAATGGCATCTTTGCGTTAACGGTTTTTGAAAATTCTTTTTCATTCTTTTTTCTACCCCATGCTTGAAGCATGCATGAATTTGTTAAAAACTATTTAGCATTGCTTTGTACAAAAGCGTTTTTTTAAAAGAACGCTTTCCTTTACTACAAGTTTTATTGAATTTCGTGTACAGAGTTTCATTTACTAGTTGAGAAGGTGTATTACCTCCAACTGTTTCAAACGTTGAATCTAAGGAAATAATATGAGATAATGTGATAGACCAAAAAAATAACAACAAAAGTATTTTATTAAACAAATCCTGAGGCTCAACAAGTCGTGGTGAATACAGAAAAAAAAAAAAAAAAAAAACACTACAAGACCGAAAGTCTACACTTATATTTTTTGATGTATTTTTAATTGACTAATGAATATGTCAATCAGCAAAGTGTAAACACAAAAATGAGTGTTTCACTAGTTTTTCACTATTAAATAAAACAATTTACAATGACAAAAAAATTACCAAAAAATTACTATTAACTCAAATTCACTTTTATTATATAATTTTCTCTCCAGTTGATCAAATTCTTTGACCAAATCACATCTGTTAATATGAAAAAACGAATTTATTGGCTCAGTTCTCTGCCCTAGGTGATAAATTCTTAAAATAAACATATTGCCTACCCATGATGTCTACAAAGACCTAGAACATGAAATAGTTTAAGACATTGTTCAATATATAGTCAATCAAGCCAAACAAAAAAACAATCATATACATAGTTATAAGTATAAAGATTTTTTATTTTATAAACCTCATATTATATCAAAACTTTTAGCTGTTTAAGGGATAGGTACATATGAGTGATGTAACTCAACACTATTTTTAATTTATTGCGGACAGGCAAGAAATCTTCTGTGGAGGTTTCTTCATGTTATCACACGTCAGCTGGCTAATAAGTTACATAATTATTATTAACCTTTTGGATATAAATAAGCATATCAAAATTCATGATCAGGCTCGAGTATGCTTAGGAGGTTACAATTTCCAGCCTCAAAATATACTTATATTATGCTTATTTTGTGAAAACCTCTTTTTGATTAAATTTACTAACTCTAAAGGACAAAAACAATTTTAAATTTGATTTAATGTTGACAAGATTTGAATGTGTAAATTTCAATTGCAGAAAAGTCGAACATGTAAAACGCAATCGAAAGGCTTCTGTATATATAAATATTTTCCTTGAAAAATTTCAGGCTCATCATTAAGCTTAGTATATGTTATTTTTCCCTAGAGTTGGAGGCTCAATATGCTTAGAAAAAGTTATGCTTATAAAACATGTATATGTGGTTATATAATAAACAAAGTTGGCAATCAACCTAGAAAGAAAACCGGCAACTATTGTGCAACTTTTGAATAGCTCATTTGCAAAGACTTTTTCGAGTGATTTCCGCCGCAGAGTGACTTTTTAACATTTAGGGGATTTTTGTTAGCATTTCTTTGATTTTCACAAGTTTACTAACAATTACAAACATTTTTTTTTTTACAAATTAATCAGTTTTATTTGTGCGATGGGAAAGTGATTGAAGATTTGAGCCAAGGTCAGGACCAACAATCTTGAGTATATTTAGACATATATTTAGACATTCCTGCAAGAGGGAAAATATGATTTAGTGGTACACTTATTAATCAACCAACAGAGAATAGGAGAGAGTTCTGAAGAAACATTTTTTGTATAGTAAAACTAACGGAATTTCATCAGGTCTTTTATCTTTAAAAGGAACAAGAGTAGCTATAACATTTTAACGATTTTGGTTGTTGTATTGAGATGAGTTTCCTGTTCATAGAAAACTACTTCCAATCAAATAAACAAAAGGTTAAACTGGGTTCGACGTTTAGCGAATGGACATCTTATTATATGTTCCACGAGGAACCATTTTAGGCACACTTCTATATAATATATTTATAAATGATAATTTTTTGTGCTAGATTCCGATATTTGTAAACATTATATATTTGTAAAATAAAAGGTATTACACTTGTGATTTAGTCTATGAAAAAGCTTGGTCTCGTCTATCTAAAGACGTAAAATCTATCTAAAGTCATTGCGGACTCGAACAAAAAGATCTGCTCTCAGCATAACTAGTACACTGAAAAAGATGAAAATAATGTTTGTGATGAGCTGTTGTGGCTGAAATTGCTGAAAAAAACCTTGGACTCGAATGTGGTTTCACTTGATAGTTTCGAGAAGGAATTATACGCATCGATGCAAAAATGAAGCCAAGAAGCCATTTCCTTATCATAGTCCTCTGTATCAGGATTGACGACTCGTTCGAATGGAATATCACTCAGTAGCTCACGAAAACTGTCCTAGTGTCTACGATGATAGGAAAAAAATTTCCTATAGATAGGTGGCTTCATGGGAAGAGGTGATGTTAAAGTTAATGTCAACGTTAACAACTGCGAGGTCAGAGGTCAGACTAGAGACCGATGCCTTGCAGACATCAAGATTCGATGAAAGGAATAAATGAAGGAGAGAATAATTCTGGTTGTCAAGATGAGCAAGATGAGTTTGGGAATCGATTGTTTAAAATAATGATTGAGATATGGCGAAGCTGTACATGTTGATGCAAAAACATCTAGTATTTTTAGAGATACAGTTTTTGGTTTAAAACAATTCGAGATATTAATTTCAATTGTGGTAATAAGCATTAAGATAATTGGGATGACAAGGAAGTGTATTTATTAATTAATTTACTTCGATATCTTTTTTGTGAGTAGATGTAAGGTGTAAGAAATATGAGCATCTGTTACTGTTAGAACAGATCGTCTTAGACAAAACTTGAAAGTACGGAAAAACGACATCAAAACAGAGGAAAAGTTAAATTCGAAATAAAAAAACCTTATTTAACTCTAGCTCCCAGTATAACTTACATAATGCATATTTTTTACGTATAAGGAGAAATAAATATATTACAAGATAACAAAATGTTTCCAACATTGAGATAAGGTTCATTTTATGATTTGAATGCTTTTTATGCCTCAAAAAATCAAAATTAAAAGTGTCATAAATATTGGCGACAATTCTAAAAGGTAATCTCTGCGCTTTTTTTTTAATTCATGAAATGGTAATTATAATTGCATTCATTTCACAAGATGTGAAACGATGAGGGGGCTGTTATCAAAAACAAGATATGGCTAAAATAACTGACGGAAAATATTCTATGATGTAAGTGTCTCCAGTGACGTCAAATTATTTCTTTTGCACAATATGCACATTCTTTAAAAGAATTTTGATAGAGACACTTCTTAAAGTGAATATACTAATTTTTTTAGTCTTAAAAATGTTTTCTTCTAAAACAAAAATATTCCGCCGTCGTCGTCGGCAGAAAAATAAACCTGTCGAACCTGGTTGCTTAGCCAGATTCTTCAGGAGTATTATTATGAGGATAATACTCTGCACAAGATCTAATGACAGAGTTTATGATTCTAAGAAAGATCATAAAAACAACCAAGCCTTTCACCCAAACAGTGATAGCGGTTATGTTGGAGAGATGCAGCCAACCACAAAAATGTCTATTAATGAATATGACGTAAACAGTATTAAAAACGATAAATATCAAGGTAAAATAAGTTATTCTGTTCAAAAAGTGTAAAATAAATGCAAATAATTTATTTTTGGAAATTTACAGAATTTTTCAAACCAAAGTATTATATTGTTTCAGGATTCCATGATCATGTTACAGGTGACTTATATAGCTGATGTCCTCTTTCAAACGACAGATTAGAATGAGTAAATATGGTATG
>JAUZNK010002736.1:0-11293 GCA_035046665.1 Euphysa ruthae | reverse complement strand
AATGTTAGGAAAAGTTATTGTTTTTGGCCATGTTTATTATCATTTTCTGTACCGGGAAGTGGTACTTATCCATTGATTAAAAGTTTTTATTCTAAATTTTAAACTTTGGTGTGGAAACTTATTCCATTGTTATTGAAAATATTATTTCTGATAGGCTCCAATAGGGTAAAAAAAATTATTTTTACTCATGAAATTATGAAGTTCAATTATTCTTGTTGCATGTTTAAAATTGTGATGCAGTCAGGTTTGGGGTTAGGGTACAATACCACCTGATCTGATTATAGAGCATTATTAGTCTGGAAAGTTTCTGTGTGATTTGTGCAAATATTTTTTTCGAAAATTTTATTACCCAGAGTCAATTATCCCCTAAAATCTTGTTGTTTTTAGTTAATATTTTTTTGGTGTTTTTTTAATCTATTGTAATGGAAAAGCCTAAAAAGATGTAAATTAAAGACAGAAATAATTAAATTTAAGAAATACAAAGATAATTTTTAAGACTAAGAAAGGTCATGATATTTCAGTGACCAGGTGAGTTAGACCATAACATGGTAGAAGCCTGGGTGACATCTTGTTTGATTAAGCTGCTTTTAAGCAGTTATACCACTTTTAAAGTAGTTTTCCAACTTGCAAATAACATTAAAAGTAAAGTTAAAATTTTCAAAATGATTTTAATCGCTTTGAAAGCTCTAATTTCATATATCCTGAATGATTGGTTAGTTTTTCAGTTCAAGCTATATGATTGTAATGTAAAGCAAGTGATATGTTCAAGTGTGCATAAAAATCTGTTTTCATTATTTTATAATTTTGCTAAAATGTTAAAAAATATATATAACTTGTTACTTTGGATGTTTTAACCATCATCTTGCCCAAAAGACAGCAATTTTGATTTTATATCGTGGACTGCATCAGTTGCAGAATGAGGTTTTTTCTTGTTTTGTTTGTACTATATGATTAATGTAATACACGTATATTTCTTAAATCAAATTTTTTTTTGCTTCTGTCTATCGATATATTTTGCTTGCTTGACAGATTTCATTAGTTATTAAATATTCTAGATATAAATTTTACAATGTTATTGGCGCGTTTAGGTTGCTGCTGCCAATAACACCCCACCGCCTCCACGGTTTTCAGTATATGATGGAGTTGATGAGAGTTACGATGCATACGAATCTCCAAAAGATTATACACTAAATATAGATGCAGATAAGAATTACGATATTAACACAAAATTGGATGCAGATACCCCTAAAAATTCTGTCACTACCCCTGAAAACTATTTTATTACACCTCAAAAAAATGCTAATATTGATGTTATTAATCCCAGATTAAATGTAAATATTGTCGATATCCCTCAAGACTGTGTTAATATTGAAAAAAATTGTCATAATAAAACAGATCCCATTGAAACAGTTAGTAAGATTAATACACAGGATAATAGTTCTAACTTAGTGATTGAGTTTGGGAAAAGCACTGATAGCCTTAAAAGCAATTCTAGTGACGGTAAAGGCAGCAGCGATGCGGTCCAAAAGATACACAAGATAGAGGTAGTTTCTTTAGAGGATCTAGGAATAAGATATGCAGATGATATATTTTCCAATTTCAATGACACTTATAATCCATTTGTGGAAGACAGTTACAAATTACATGCTGCTATTACAGACTTTGAAAAAGCTGTAGTCGTTGATTACACTGAACCAGATTTTGAGCATTCTTGGATATGTTACAATGATTTATTAGAAAATTTAAGTGATGTTACCACTCAAAACAAAGGTGAGATTCTATGTATGATAACTCACCGCTCAATTCAGGCTCAGATATCCCATTTTTTGCTGATTAAAAATATCCAAGATTCAATTTAGCTGAAAATTAACCAACAGCAACTGATTTTGCAGAATGCAGTTTTGTAAATTTTAAATTAAGAATATTTTGTGTTAAACCAATTTAATTATAAAAAATATATATATTTCTTCAATGTAAATATTTTTGGCAACTATGATATTTTGTGATTTAAAAAAAAAATAAATAAAAAAACAGGAGCAGCTAACATGGCAAAACAAGTATACACTTTGAAGGCATGTTTATAAGTAAGGGATGGGTCGTTTTTTAGGTTTTGCTTGAATTTTTATTTATAATTTTTTAATCACGAGAAAGAGTAAAAAAATTGAATGAAACTTAATAAGTGTGTGTTACCAATCCATCACTTAATTGAATATTTCTGTTATATTTTTATAATAAATCATCTGGTCTGTTTTATTTATCTTTATGTAATTTAGTTGACATCAGCGATATACATGTTAAAGCCCAAACAATGCGTGCTAATGCCATTCAACTTTCTGGCACTATTAAAAGAGTTCAGCCTGAGTTGGAAAGGTTTCTTTCAGAAGCTAGTACTGATGCAGTTATTGAATATGTCAATGGTAAAAAGATAGACAATCTCCAACTTGGTATGAATAAAAAATTTTCTGCGCCAAGTAAGCATCGGCACAACATTGCAAAATTGAAAAATGCTTTAAAAGATATAAAAGATGTGGACAGAGAAGTTAAACAAATTCTTTCTTTTTTTAATGACAAGCTTGACATAAAGAAGGGGGTTAGTAAAAAAACTGAAATTTATGATAATGAGTCTATTATACTACCTGTGGAACAAATTGTTGACCATGCTGATGTGGATTTCTTTGCTAATCTTGAAAAAGAACAACCTCCCCCTATGCAGGTAAATACATAATAAACACACAAAGATACAGCAATTTGCAGAGCACAGGTCACGTGAAAAAATCTCAATTGTAAAATGGTAATACATCAATAATAACAAAAGAATTGAAATGTAGTTTGTTTTATAACACTCAGTAATAACTTCGTGATTATTTACTGCATGCCTAGTGTATAAGTATTTTACCACTAGTGTGAAAAGTAAAGGTAGTTACTATGTTAAGTCCATGTGAATTTAAAAGTTTATTCAAATTTGTAGTTAAAATCAAAATGGTATATGTTGAATATTTGATATTTCAAAAAAAGTTTAGCAACGAGACTCCTGCCAAAACCCAATTTTATTGATATTTTTATTCAATAAGATCAGAAGTAGGTGTTGAGTAGGCATTTAAATGCAGTTACGCATGTTTCTAATTTCATAAAGATTTTGCATTTACAAGCACTCAGGCTGACACCCTGGAAACACTTTCTTTTTAAAAGGATCGTTTTTAACCCAATTAGCTTATCAAATTTATTCTTGATACTAAAAATATGGTATATTAGATTACATCTGTAAAACCTGTTTCCAGTGGAATACACTGACAAAATTGTAATGCATCGTTGATTTTCTGGTGAAATACACTGATAGAATTATCTTGCATCTTTGATTTTCCAGTAAAATACACTGAAAAAACTCTTGCATCGTTGATTTTCCAGTGAAGTACGCCGATGAAATTATCTTGCATCATTGATTTTTTGAATCGTCATTTATGAATTTTGTGATTATTCTACAAATAAATTTTAACTTTTTTACATTTACAAATCTGTAAGCAATTTAAAAGTCAGTTTTACAATTCCGCAGTAATTCTTGAATTATACAGCAATTTTTTTGTTAATTTGATTAGCAATATTTAATGAATTTTATTTATTTCTTAGTTTAATAATTTATCTTTTTGAAATTCTCAAAAAATAATGTTTATAAAAAAGTTTGAATGTGTATATATTTTGATTAGCTATTATTTTTTCAATTTTATTATGATGTAAATAATAATTGGGAGGTTAAAAACAAACGTTCTGAAATGGATATTATTTCTCCATTGGTTCTCTCTCCGTATACGCCATGTGTTTAAAGCTTGCTATAACTGCTTATATTTAAATTTCGAGGGTGATTTTAAACATTTCTGAATAGCATACTATCATGATGTTTGGGATTTTAGAAATCTGATTTAATATGCCAATTTAAAAATTTCCATTAATACAATATAGGTGCAAAGATAAATATTATTAAAGTGAAGTATAAATCGAAAGAAACTTTATGTCAGTGATATTTATTCCATTTTCTAGAGACTTGGTCAACCTAAGCTTTATCACCATAATATTTTTAGCTAGTGACTTTTATATTAACAAGTTTTTCAATTTTTTTATTTAGAATGATGATGAACAATTGCATGCTAAGTATGGAGCGGCATCAAAACCAGTAGATATTAAAACAAACTCAACAAGTCAAGCAGCAATGTCGAGCAATTCGCTGATTAAAAATCAAACGGTGAAATCTAGTAAAAAAGAGAATCCCGATGAAGAACCTGAGGTTGTAACTAAAACTTACATTATTGAAAACATTCCCGAGAAAAGTAATATTGAAAGTTCTAGTGCTCCATCTTCTATTGCTATGACAACACGTTCTGTTTCTATGAACAAAGATATGCAAAAAGATGATATTAATGATGTGGTTGTAGAGGACGAAGAACACAATACGTTAGATTTTGGTAAATATTGTTTCATTGATCCCTCAACAGGTGACATTCAAGTCATGCGTAATCGCTCTAGGAGTTTAGACAGTTTGGTTAGCATGTCATCTAACCGTTCAAGTTTGTCGAGATTTGGTAGCTTTGAATTTGTTACTGGTTTTGAAATTGTCATAGCAGAGAAAAATCAGGCTATGGCGGCTGCAAAGTGAATCTTGTCTTTGTCTTAATATTTTATGATTATGAAATTTAAAAAAAAAAAACATATAGAAAAAATTTAAGGGAATTAATCTTCCGTAAAATTTTTCTAAACAGGTAATTTGTTGTTAGGAAAATGAATTATCTCAGAATTTTCACATGCAATCCCAATGGTTTTAAGAATTACTTAACTTATATTAGTGAATCGGGGCATTTACTTATGTTTGGTGTTTATTGAGTCAGTATATTGGGTGTGCTCATACACGTGAGCTTGTGCTTATTTATGAATTTTTCCCGTAAACAGCAGAAACTGTAACTATTAAATGTTTACATGGATATATCTTGTCTTTGAGTTTTCTCAACAAATGAAGATCTTTATTTATTAAAATTTATATGATTAAATTTATATGTAAATATATATATATGTGTGTGTGTGTGTGTGTGTGTGTGTGTGTGTGTGTGTGCATACACACATGTGTGTGTGTGTTTAAACAGTAACGAAATGTCTAATTGCTATAAAATTACGATGATGAAATGTGTGTGAATAAAAACTTAAAAACATCTTACGTCATTAAAATGTTGTTTTAGCATGAATATGACAATGCCGTAATTTAATGGTTGATAAACATTTGTTTTATTTTTTTATATAGAGGTTAACCTGTTATGTATATTTTTTTTAGAGTAAGTAATTTTTTTTTTTTTTTTTTTAGTTATAATTTTTCTAAGTATTTTTTTGTGATATTTATTTTTTTACAAAATTATATAATCAACTTTCCTTTAGCACAATTTGTGCGTGTATACCCTTATTATTACAATGACTCTCTAAAATATATTACTAACTTAGCAAACTCATACGAAAAAGCAATGGCCAAAAATTTGCTAAAATTTAGTATTTTAAGTGCAGCAAATTTTTTAAACACAATTTTAGTTTTACGTATTTAGTGAATTCATATCCACTTAAGTACAAGGCCTAATATTCTGCATTTTTACATGAGTAATTAGAGGTTGAAAATGGCGATAAGGCAAAAAACGAACAAGCTAGCTATTTATTTAAATTATTTTTACGGTCGATCATCCGGATTTTAATAGAAAAATTGATAAGATTTCACTATTAGTATTGTGTTTGATAAAGGAAAGTTGATCATAATTTCTCTGCACTTGCATAAGGACAAATCCTTCAAATTTACTTTTTTTTTTTTCTTAGAACTTTTATTAATATATTTATACATGGAATTATGCTAAAGATATACGTGACCACTTCATTGTTACAAACTTACGCGAACAGAGCAAAGAGATTTTTATTTATCTTTCGCCAAAAAAACACTAAATAAATTTTCTTCCATGAAAAAAGTAAACATAATTGAAGCATTTTCGAAATGTGCGGGAATTAAAAGTGATTTTGTTCGGTCCAAGTTTTATATAAAATCTTCTATGATTTCCCATTCGGAAAGTTTGTAAAACATTGTTAAGAAAATTATTGGAATTAAGGCCTTGTTTATCAGAAAAAATTGCAGGTTAATATTTTTGCTATTATTATTACTGGCTTTGTACTCGCCAAAATTTGACTAATTGGTACACATAAGTTAGTAAATTATTTCATGCATATTTTTTTACTTAATAATTTAGTAATACACTGGATTTTAACATATAAAAAATATTTCCTGGTAAAAGTTTTGCTCAGAAACTCAAAGATAACATGAATAAATTAAATTCGCCTGATGTAAGAGTCTAACTCGTAACCTTTCTATCCGTAGTTCGACGCCTTACCAGAGCTATTTGGTTACTTCTCTTTTATCAAAATATTGTGCTTAACATTTCTTTGTTTGTTATTATTTTTGTTATTGCAGATTTATCCATTGTTAAAAAACGATATTGTTTAAAATTCACCAATGAAAATCGTCAAGTTGTTTTCGGGTCCATTAAGATGTTTTTTTATCCTTTTGATGGCAGTTGACATAGCCGCGACCAATGAAAATGCTTGATTTAAAAAAGTGTGAAATACCGTATGAAATCAAAATAAGGATTTTAAGGTTATTATATTTTTGTTTTAGCAATATATAACTATAGTGAATATAATATCTTTTAAAAAGGCTCTTGCTTTATTTATCGTATTTTGAAATGGTTAGAAACCGAGGTAATTCATATATGAATATGGTGTTGAAAAAAATCTTACAATGAACTGGTCATAAATTTGGGAATGAATGTCTGAAAGTTTTGGCATTTAAGTCCATTAAAATTTTATAAATCGAGAGTGGTTTGGTCTGTCATGTGAAAAAACCACGGTACCATTGACTGTGTCGCTTTCATATGTGACACCAGTCATTAGTCTTTATAGATCGAATAAATGCGATTAATAAATCTATCATATTAAAAAACAACTGCCAGAAAACTGCTTACACTCTTGCCCAAACCGTTATCGTATATATCAAGTACGTCTTGTTGTCCGGGTAAAACATTGAGATTAAGTTAATCAAAAAGAAAAAAAATAAAACAAACTAAATAAATAATAACTAAAGAAATGATATAATAAATAACGTAACAATAATATAATAAAATTATAATAAATAATATAAATTTTTTTAGATGGTTAGAGCTTACACCTTGGATAAAACACTAGATCACGTAGATAAAGGGGAAAAAAAGTGTTAGGTTGTCTATAAAATTTCCGAGCACATTTTGATCGTTTTTGGATAGGATAAACTTTTCCGTTGAGGCGAGTTTTAACCTCATAATGCGTCATACACATAATTCTGACAGAGTTTTATAATGCTTCCCACTTAATAGGAAGCATTATAATGTTTATCGGAGCCTTTGCATAAAATTTAACAATTAAGCGAATTTTATGTTTTTAAAATCAAAAATTTGACGTTTAGGTACGAAAGTATGCATGCGCATGTAAAATAAAACTGTTGTAATATTTCACATTTGTGGGAATTTCGTTTTTTTAAATGTAAATTTTTTAAGTGCCCTTAAAGACTTTGGTTTTAGATTAACCCTTTTACTAGACTATTATTTTTATAGCAGTTTTTATTACAATAATAAATATTTAAATAACTAATGTGCACACGAAAATAGTTAAAATTGTAGTCCATCAGATTGGATTTCTTTCTTTACACATAATTAATACACATTTTGGCTATTCCACAGTTTACTTTGTAAAGTATAAAAGACATTTCGAGTAATCATTGCAAACAAAATTTTTTTTTAAATTTAAACAAAAAAATGGTCAACATCCATTTCGAAATCCAGTGTTTCTAAGTTCAACTTTTTTTTTAATAACATATATAGAATAATAAATGGGACATCTGTCTTTCTAGTTTTAATGATAACATGGAATATAGTAATTTTAAGTAGCATATTGCATATTTCGCTTGCTTGTTTAAGTTCAACTATAACGCATAGTTATAGTGCATCACAAACTGAAATAAAAAAGCATCGTGTTACTTTACAAAACCGCTATTTTTAAGTAATATAATGGAGATTAGTTAGTTAAAGGTATCGTTTTAAACTTTAAATCTTTTTCTGTAAAACAAATTCAATTCTATTTTTACGCATTTTTACCTTTAATTTCTGCTGAAAGTGCAAGTCGAACTCACGAACTTTCGCTCCGTAATCAAACGTCCTATCATTCTGCCAAATGGGGAAGCGAGAGGAATACGAAGAAATAGGTGCGAATTTCGGCACAAGCTTCGCCTCAAGTAACTACCGAATTTTTTACAGAGTCAGCGAAAAAAAAACGTTACTTACTATAGAGAATCTTTCGCCTTACTGGAAAATGAGCTCAAAGATCCTTTTTTTGCTTTTGTAATAAATAGTAAAATAAAGTTACAATAAGTATTGGAACAATGATAAAAACTATCGTGTATGAACAGATATGAACATAATTAAGAGATAAAAAACGTATGTCATGAGTAATAAAATTTATTGCCTGAGTTGACAAACACAAATATTTTTAAAATTTTACCTCTGCAATATGGAGATTCCATGCTAGCAAAGATACTTATCTTCGAAAAAAGTCGTTTAAAGTTTTCACTACAAACTACAAACTACACAAATCACTTACGATTTTCTCTACGATGTCTTCACAACAATATCATACCAAAGGATCTTAAAATTCACACGGAAGTATTTACCCACGATATAGAAATTCCTCGTCAGTCCGCAAAAGTCTACATCCATTAAACTTTCCTTGATGGTCCGCATTACTACGTCGCTAATAAACACTTGATTTCGAGCCTACTCTATCCATATCTAAACCTTAAATCTTTAATTGTAACTAGGAGCAGCATGACTCCTGAAACTTCGCTCAATAAATTTTACAACTCATGATATGCGTTTTTTATCTCTTAATTATTAATGCCTGAGTTGACAAACACAAATATATTTAAAGATATGAACATATTTATTATTCCAAATTATTCTTAATTTAAGATAGTTAAGAAATCTTCGATTATAATCTGCAACCTTTCTTGTGATTGAGCAAAAGTTGTGGTTTCGTCTTCTGTATAAAACGTTTGTCCCCAAATTAAGATTTTAGTTTTTATAGTTGTTATAATTATAATAATCTGACATTCTTCATGCTCTATATTTCAATCATTATGTGCTTGTACTGATCATCTTTAGAGACGATTTTGATGTGTAGTATTAATTTTCGAAGCTCTAGTTTTCACACGTTGCTTTTGAAAAATCCTACTGATAATCTCATTAGTTATGCTCATAATAACAATATATATTTTTTGCTACAAAAATTTACAGTGTAAATAAAAACGTAAATAATTTTTTTTATAAAGATATATCTAAAAATAATCTTTTAAAATTGTTCTTATTTACCTAACTGTATAATTAGAAAAATAATTTATTTTTTCCCAAAAAGGGAAGCTGACATCGACATTATTTTAAGTTATTATTGTCAAATTCAAAGATAATTGAAGATCTGAGATCTTCAGTTTTAAAAATGAATATCTAAACAAACAAAAGTATAAACATTGTTGATATAGATTGTTCTGAAGTCTTTCAGTATCTCGCGACGATAGTTTTAAATATACTTTAAAGTTAAGAAAATCATTTTATTTACAATAGAAAATAACAATGTTAAAAGCAAAAACTCCAAAGAGAATTTCACCATCCCTTTAAAGTGTACGCAATATATACTCGTTTTATCATTTTTACAGTGTCACCCATAATTTTTGAAAAATATAAAAGCTGTTTGCTAAACAGCGAAAATAATTGTTTGATGTTTAAACACCAAACAATTGGCTCTAATTGGTATTTTGTGATTTTGTGATTAGCTAGGCATAATTTGAAGGCAGCTTCATAAAGTGCTACATAAAATATTGCAGCGTATTTGTAAAGAATTGAATCAGTTTTAATTTGATAGAAAATATTTGATTTTGTCTTAAGGGGCATAGACTTTTGTTAACACAATTGCACGCTTTTTTACAGTCTTCATATTAGTGGTATTGGTGTAACTAACTTTTAGTGTGTTTTGGTTGAATATTTTTCGATATTTATGATTGATTGGAAAATGTTTGTTTCAAATTACTATTAGCAAATCACAAAAAGTCGTTCGTAAACGAAAAATAAAAATTAGAGACAGAGCACTACAAAAAATATTGAAGGATCAAATAGGAATTTCTAAAAAAATGTGCACCTTAAGAACAGCAATCTAGAACATGCAAATTAATTGCATTTAAAGGAAATAGTTTTCTTAATAAAAGAAGCGAAATAGTTTCGAAGTGTATAGATAAAAACAAATTCCTCCTTTTAGATTTGATACCAAAGATTAGCTTGCTTCATATTCGACATTGCAAGTGGTTACACTGCAATGTAACATTTTTAACGTTTTTTACTTATATATTTTTACTTAGACATTCTTGTAACAATCTTAGATAAATTATGATAATTTATTCTCTATGATAATTTGTTCTTATAATTATAATCGAACCAGTTTTTACCGCTTTCAATCAAGAAAAATTTTGGAAGACACCAGTGTAATTTTTTATGGTCCACCGAACCGGATAAAATATTTGGATTTTTTTTTTGGAAAACTTTTAAGTTGTTCTTTATTTGTTTTACGGAATGGCGGAAAAGAAGATATTGAAGTTATCGACAAGAAGAGAAGCACAAACGGAAGTTCTTCTGGAGGTTATAGAAAAATGTCGTGAACAATTACAAAAAGAACCGAAAATTGAAAATGTATTGAGTAAGAAGAAATTATTAGAGGACAAGTTGGAAATTTTAAAAAAGAACGATGAGCTCATATTTGATTGTATAGACGAAAAAGAACAATTAAAGGAGGTAATGATGGAAAGTTTAGATGTTGAAATGAAGGTAAACGATATGATTAGTACCATTGAGACTTTTGTAGAAAAACTTATCTATAGAAAAAAGAAAGAAAAGACGATACTAAATCTATGGTAAAACTTCCGCATCTTAAAATAAACACTTTTAGCGGCAATATATTAGAATGGAACTCTTTTTATGACTCTTTTAAAGCGGCTGTACATAAAACTAATCTTGCTGACATTGAAAAATTTAATTACCTCCGAGGTTATCTTTCTGGAAATGCTTTAAAAACAATTGAAGGTCTCGTTTTGTCAAATGAAAACTATAGTCAGGCGTTAAAACTGTTAGAAGAACGCTATGGAGATACACACATTATT
>JAUZNK010002735.1:0-11294 GCA_035046665.1 Euphysa ruthae | reverse complement strand
ATGTCTGGAACAAAAACAATAACACACATTTATTTGTATTTAATTCTTCCAAAAATACACATATATTTTTTTTGAACAGACAAAGATATGATATGAGCCCTCACTGAACTTCTACGCTATAATATAACAGAAGCTATAAAAGAGATTGCGTTTTTTTTTTTTTTGCTTAAAAATGGCCAGTCTATAGCTTATACATTAGAATTTTCTCTATATGGAGTAAAGGGTTAACTCTATCAACCCTAAGATATGGTGACGTCAGAATTGTTCTACAAAATCATTAACCAGACTTAAAAGCATGCATGAAGAAATTTTTAAAGTTTGGGATGTATTTCCTATAGTTATAATAATTTTTCCTTTAAAAATGCCAGATAAATTTCAGGAAAAATAGTGAAATTTCAACCCCATGCTATCCAGATTGGGAGCTATCAGCTCAGGTTTGATAAGGCAAAGAACTAAGATATCGAGATGAGCTGAGATATTTGGGTAATTTTTGTGTTATTTTTTATACCCGAGATTACATGCCTCCTAGAATTCTTAAATTTAGATTTGCATTTCTTTTTTGAAGGAAATATAATTTCCAAGTCAAAAACCATTTTTAATGTTGGTTATAACTTCAATTGTCAACATCAATACTTGAATTGAGATTTCAACTTTTTTTCAAAAAATCTTCCCCAAAATTCACAATTTTAAAAAAGGCCAAAGCAAACATTTTTAAAATGCCAAACAGGTATGAAAATAAGAACATTTAATTTTTCAATCTTTATTTCAGTTTTATTTATAATATATAGAAGGCCTAGTCATAACAGAAATAGCCAGCAAACAAATTTTAAAAAGTTTAACTTATCTATTATAGGGATTGAATTGAGTGATTCGCGAACCGTTTGGAGATGTTTGCGAATCAAAAAAATTAACTTTTCATAAAATATAAAGTATTTCCAATTTGATAACCATGTTGTCGAAATATTATTTTTGAACAGCTCAATGTTATGAAACAAGCTAAAAGAAACTCCCCCGTTGGAGTTAAAAGAAACTCCCCCGTTGGAGTTAAAAGAAACTCCCCCGTTGGAGTTAAAAACAACATTTAATACAACTTTAAATACGATGTTACAATGTAACTGAAATTCTGCAGATTTTTTAATATTTTTGTATCCTTGGATATGCATTAAATTTGCATAATTATAAAGGTAGACTCATTTTACACCTTTATCTATATTTCAAAGAAAAAGCAGTTAGGGTGTTATAATAATTATTTAATAGGCTTAAATGTGATTATTTTATCTAATTTATCACCCCCTTCCTTTTTATACTAGAGGTTATGTGAGTTGATCTTTTATGGCAAGTTTCTTTGTTACATTTATGGCACAAATATAAATAGGGGAGGGGCATATATAACTACATTTATTTGCTATTTACTAAAAAAAAATGTTTTTTTTGATTTTTCATCAATCTAAGTTATTCTTTAAGTAAAATAAACACATCTTTATCATACCCCCCTTTTTATACTAGAGGTTATGTGAGTTGATCTTTTATGGCAAGTTTCTTTGTTACATTGCAGTAAATGACAAAACATGCACGATTATAAAAACTGATTTATAATCAACAAATAAAAATTTAAAGTATTATAACTAATTAAAATTAGGAAAAATAATAAATCTTTCATGCGAAGTAAGTCAGAACATGATTACAATATGCAACTAAATATTTTTTTTTTTTTTTTTTTTCGTATATTTAAGGTAAGATTTTATTCTACTTTTATAATTTTTAACAGATTACAGTCCAATTCTTCTGCACTTTGTAAAAAATTTGATCATATCTTACAACAATAGAATAGTAACAAAATTTAAGATACCTATTGGTAAATTTCACTGAATTATTGGTTACTGGCCAGGATACGGTTTGATGAAAAAAATATCTATTTTTTTTAGATTGATTAATTCGAACTCTGTATTAGATAATTTTTCATTAGTGATAAGCCAATACTAGAGCTCAGTAATCATGACATAACAACAGCTATCAAATAGAAAAAAGTTGTAAAAACACAGATATCAATAAAAATTATGTCATTTGCTGTTAAAGAGCCTGAAACTAGCTGAATATAACACACTATAAATTCTTTAAAAGCTGAAATTTAAAATTCTTTATTTTAAATCTATCTGTTCAAAATTTCAACCAATACAATAATAAATCAAAATATATTAAATGTTTCCTTAATTCGAAGTTGTGATGCAGCAATTACTTTTGCACACCACATAATAAAAAATTAATAAAACTTTAAAAATTAAGATATCTTCAAAACTTTCATGAAACCGAAAATAACCTCAAAATTTTAAGCTTTTTAAAAAAAAGCTATATTTTGACCTAAAAATCAGTTTGCAATAAATAGAATACAATATATAGAATGGTTAAATTGAATGTTAACTTTAACAATGTCCTTGATGGAAATAAATAAATCTTATATTCTGTCACCAAAACATTTCAAACACAACAACAAATACTCAATTAGTTGAGATATATTTTAACAAAGCTGAAAAATTATAGGCCTTGATTTAAAGTATGAAAAGCGAAAGGCTATGATAAAAAACATCCAAAACGAAAGTGATAATATAATCAAATATTAGAATATCCAAGAATAGTATGCTTGAAGACGTTGATAATTTAAAAAATCTGGGTGTCTAGATTGCAAATTGCCAGAAGATTTCAAGACTCAAAAAACGTAGCTTTGATTAAATTATGGACATTACTACAATATCGAAAACAAGCAAACCTCTTCAAGCTAATTATTTGACACACTCATTATGTTGATTCTCTTTTACGGTTTTAGAACATTCAGAAAAGCTATAAAGCTATTAAAACAAATTGTTATCACTATTTGTTAGGATTTTGAAGGATCGATCAACTATATGTCTTAAACTGGGTTAATTTAAACAACCTCAGTACACTCATTACAAATGACAGTTAAGATTGCTTGTACAGTCGATATGAAAAAACAATATAATTTCATTTTTATTATACCAATGATAAAATGGAAAAACAGACGTGGTAGACCCTTAACTTATAAAAATATTGAAACCATCACAGAAAAGGAAGTTGAGAAGCTACTAAAAACCGCAGTGTACAGATGATAAACACAACAATGTGGTAGGGAAGATTGGCACATAACTTCCTGACAAAAAAGCAAAAAAAGTAGTGACACAACTTAATTCAATAAGTACTACCTTTCGGATAACCCAACATACCAAAAAATTCAGGTTTTTTTCTCGTGAAATATTACCTAAAATCTCAGACCCCATTAAGGTTCTACAGGCCAATTTTACATGTAAAAATCCATTTTACGCTGCTAAGGATTTTCATATTTTGTCGTTTTCAGTGAAAAATCACAAAAAATTTTATTTGAAAAACAACCATGATGTAAAAAAAAAACAATATTCAAAAAAAAAAAAAATTCTCACAAGCTTTATGGTTTCTTGCATTCAAAAGTTTATCAACATGTGGTATTGCTCAAAACAGGGTACAACGCACAATCTGACTTTACAACGTGTATACTCGAAACGAAATTCGGAACGTTTATAATGTTTTCGACAAACGAAACATCTTCGTGTTGATTTTTTTTCTTCGTGGTTGCAGGAAAATTTGATGTGATTGATTCCAGATGAAACTAATTTAACTTGTTTAAAGCAAACTTAATATCCTATTTTCGCTTCAAGTAACCTGACAGCTTGCTTGCTTTTTTTTTAATTTAATTATTTTTTAAGAGTAAACAAAAATGGTATGCATTTATTATTACTCCAAGGTATTTCAAAATATTAAGCATGCAAATGAAACCTGTTATAGCATGCTCATTAATAAACTATTTTTCCTTAGGTAAGTAAATGTAACAATTTGAAAAACGACCATAAAAAAATATCCATTTCTAGTTTCCAAGACAACAATGATAAGGTTATATGACTTGTTCTATACTTTATTGAAACCTGCTCCTTTCAGTGCTATTGCTAACTAATCCCCTTTACAATTTTGTGAGGCTTTAAGGTCTCATTAATATAACTCTTGCTATAATGATATATGCTTGCTCTCTGCATCCGCATTAATAGTATTGCATCTGTTTTATGATGGTGAGTATAGAAATGGTGGTGCTGACAGCAAAAAAAAATTTAACCATTTTAAAATTTTTATGTAAGACCTATTAGCTCTATAGAGAATCTACAAACAAATAATTTTCACCAACCACAAAATGATAACTGAACTATAAATTTCCCTAGTAGTAGAATTTAAATTACAATATTTTTAATGAAATCATAGCAAAATATTTGCTTTTCTAACAACATAATGCAGTATGCAGCATTTTTCAAATTTTCATTTCTATGATATAATTATTATGCGTTAAGTGAGTGAGAGTGATTCTGCCACAAACAAATATACATAAGCTATGAAAATTAAAAGAAAAGAGAACACAAAAAATATCAAGAATAAACATTAAGATAAAAAAAACAAATGGTGGCAATGGTAGGCACAAAAATTGTGTCACAACAATATTTCCATTGTGGTCACATTATACACGATACACAAAAACATAGAAATTGATACAGCCAAAACACAGCAAAAAAAAAAAGAAAAAAACATTTTAGAAAAATTAAAAAAATATATTTTAGTACATTGTGTTAATGTTGGTATATTATTAATATTATTCCCTCTATAAATAGAAATCATTTCAGGCCATAAATTGTGTAGGCATGTGAATAACAAAAATAGCTATAATACTCAATAAAAACTTGCATAATTTCACCAATATAGCTAGTATAACAAAATTATATAGTAGAACCAACTTGCTAACCTGATGCAGTGCTGTAAGACCATCTACGTTGGTAAAATCAATATCAACCCCTTCACTGAGCAATTTCTCTACTTCATCTAAATCCCCAGCAGAAACAGCAGACAAAAATACCGTCCCTTTATCAAATTTAATCTTAAACTGCTCAGGGAGACGAACATTTTTTTCTTTGGCTGTTTCACTCGAATTGTAATTTGAAATAGATTTTACTCGATCTGAATATGCTTTAGAAGCACGAGAATTTTGTCCAAGATCGCTTGACATTTTCTCAACCATGTTCTAGGAATAAATAAAGTATAATTTTTTTCTGGGTATAATAAATAGCTCCATAAATACTCCAAATAATAACTTTTGTTCATATCATGGCGGCTGTTAACTTTCAGATTCGTCAGAAGCTCAGAGAGAAGGGGTCCGGCCGTATACTACTCACTGATTGGTTAACAGTCAAGAATGAAATGACATTATATTATTGTTTTCATCGACGCAGACGCTTTTAAGTTTGTTTACAAAATTAAGAAATTTGGTTTATGACAACCAATTTTGTCTCAGAAATCTTTATAAATTTAAAGAAAATACTTGTAAAAGGCTATGAATTTCTTCAAGAAAATTTGGGTGTATAAAATAAGTTCTTATACAAATGTAAAAGTGTTTGTTTACATTTTTTTTTTTTATTTACAAAGTATCTACGGAAAAGAGGAAATACAATTTTTGATTAAATCAAATTACAGACCAGATTTTGATATGATAATAATAATAATAGCTACGAAATATACCAAGCAAAATCGCTAAGTTCTTACAAGCTAAATATTTGATTTATAATTTTGCCATAACCCTCTTCACTTAGATGAGTAACAAATAAAATGATCACAAAATAATCTTTGGTTTTTTTTTTCATTCTTTGTTCTTATTGCTTTTATTATTGACATATATTTTACATTCCATCCTATAGGAATATAAATCAAATTACGGGTTGTAACCTGGAATAATTATCTTGCAAAATCGCAGTTACATTTAATATCAAGACAATAAATAGTTTCTCGATATTAACTTTTTTTAATGGTTAAGATATATGATTTCGGTGCGATATATTCTTGCTGAGGTAATACATGCAGACAATTTAACTTTTATTATTTTGCAATATTTTCAATGGTTTGCGTTTCCTGTAGAACCCTGCCCTTGAGCGTTTATCTGGTCATGGTTAATATCTTGGTCTGCGTTGTCCGTCTTGTCTTGAAACTGCAGTTTCTAGACAACTTTTATTCATTTTTTCCTCTTTCTTTTATGTTCTTTTAAGTTGTTAAGTTGTTAATAAATAGTTTGTTTAATCCACCGGGTGCCACTCATTTTTGCTTAGTTTTCCTAGACGAGTGGCCCCAGCCATAAAAAGTCTTAATGAATTGTTTAATATAATCAATATTATTGCTTTTGTTAATTAGCATTATTACTTACTAATTACTTATTACTTACTATCCGTGATATCTTAAGATTATCCTTTTTACAAGACAATCTCTTATTTATACGAAGATAAATATCTAATAGCCAATACCTCATGTATCTCAGAAAATTTCCATTATAATATAAATCTATTTTTTGTTCAAAAATTGAAGAAACAAACAATTAACAAATTATACGATATGCTTTTAGGATATTTGTATGATTTTCAAATACAACTTCAAAAAAGAGAAAATTCAAAAATAATATTGAATTTGAATATGCAAACAAACAAGCGCCTAACAACCTCTTTTACTTCATAAAAAAAATTCAACGTAAAAAAAGATCTCTATAAATTTTGTATGCAAAAACTATTATAATCAATTATAATCAAGAACAAACCCGAATAGTGAAGTTTTTAAAAATTTCAAGACCGTTTTTAGTCAAAAACTGTAAAAAAAGCAGTATCTGCGTTTTTATAAGAATAATCATCGATATTACAACATCTCGCTCTTCCGGCATCCCGACAGTCCGAACGTTTTAACATCTCGCTCTTCCGGCATCCCGATAGTCCGAACGTTTTAACAAATCAAATTTAAAAACCTTTACAATATCAAAATCATAAAAAATTTAACTTTTGCAAATATCCTTTTTTTTTATAATAACCAGTTATTTTGGCTAAGTCTCCATTTTTTTTAATGTAATTCTGTTTATTTATTTCTTTTGTCCCTTAAGGTTCAATTTGTTCCCAAAAATTTAAGTTCCTGTAGAACTTAAATTTGAATGAAAACTGGCACATTGGATATTCCGATGATACTGAATATGATGGTGACAATTAAATTTAGTGTTTTTGACAACTGTTTTGTTTTTGAACTAATTTCGTCTCAAAAATTTATAAGTTTTTCAGATTCAATGACACAGTGAATATCAAATCATACACATATTAACATTGTTAAGAAAGTGATGATGATTAGATTTCTAATTAATTTTGTAATTAAAAATGTCAATTTCAGCACTGTTGATAGATGAACTGATCATTTTTTTGGTCAAAGCGTGATTTTTATTCTCATGTTTTGTATAATACTTCAAGTCCACCTCTTCCCAATTTACGTCCTTCATGCTAGGGCATGGAATTATTTCAGAAAATAGAGTCGTTGTCAGCTTAACACCAAAAAAATTCTTTATGTTTACTTTTGAAAAGGAATATCATACGACATCCTCCTTAAAATCAACCTTTAAAGCATCCTCCTAGCAGGTAAATTTGTCTCTTTGTTTACCCCAGATTTTAGGGTGAGTGTTTTACGTCGCCAAACCATTTAATACAGCCCTTGACCGTGAAAGTAGCAGCGTTCTTTTGTTTTATTTCCTCGATTGATAATGACATACTTTCATCAGATCGGAAAGAGACTGGCATACATTTCACCAACGTGCTACTACGAAGCGTGTTGAAGAATCTTCTCCCTAAACTACTCCAAAAAACTTTAAAAAGTCTAATAGTAACTGCACCATTATGCAAGGTAAGGTTCGTAAGAACTTTTCTTCTAAAGAGGAGTTCTGCGACTTCATTATTTTGACTTTTACAAAGTTGTCAATTTCAACTTTCATTTTCAGATCAATGTATTTGGTTACACTTTGACACTTCGCATTCCACATAGCATGAATAAAACCAGTCCAGTCTATAAAAGAGCGATTAAATCAAGTTTACAATGAGCCTGAAAATCTCGTGTGTTAGTGTTCTCAGAACCACTGTATAATCCCTCAGGGTGTCAAATTTTGTAATATTAAGTCCCTTAAACAGCTCTAAAAGCACAATTTCTTGAAAAATATTGAAAGTTAATTTGAATACGAAAATCAGTCAAAAACATTCGAATAATCTGACGGCTTTATTAAATTCGTTACGGAGTATACCAGCATATTGGTTTCGTCATTGTTTTTTTTTTTTTTTTTTTCAAATTCTTAATATCTCCAGAACCAAAATTGTATGAAAACATTTTTCAGCTCGTAAAACGCGCTTGGACTAACAGTACTAATTTACATACGGCAAAATTTGTTTAGCCCATTTCAAGACATTTTGAGCATATCTCCAGAACCATATATGGTATGATCATGAAAATCGGTACAGAGTAGCAAGACAAATAGTTTACTTGCAGCACGAAAAAACAATTGTGACATTTCCGTATTTTGGGCCCAGGAGGGGCCAAAAATACCCAAATTTGGGCATACCAATGATAAAATCTTAGCAACAAGAGGTACAGACTTGAAATTTGGTACACATGGCCTTTCACAGTGGGCTGAAACACTGATTTGAAGGATATTTTAAAATAACTTGAGAAATAAAAGTGATAAAATAATGGTTGATATCTCGTTGGAAGCATATTTGCGATGCAAGTTGAAAAAATTAAGAAACTCAAGCAATTTCAAATTTTCAGGGAACTGATCTAAATTTTCTAATTTGGGCAGTTTGGGCCAAAAATACATTATTGGCTGTAATATGAGATATAAAAGTGACATAATAGTGGTTGACACCTCTTTAAAAGCGAGTCGGTAGTCGGTAGCATGGATATAAAATAGGAAGAAATTAAAAGATTTAAAGTTAAATTTCTAGGTACCTGGGTCTAAATTTCCTAATTTGGGCATTTTAGGCCAAAAATGCATTATTGGCTATAACATGAAACATAAAATGATACAATTGTGTATGAAACCTCGTTGCAAGCATGTTAGTAGCATGCATATAAAAAATAAAGAAATTAAAAAAAAAGTCATATTTTCAGGGGTCTGGGATAAAATTTTCTAGTTTGGGCAGTTTCGGTCAAAAATACATTATTGGCTATAACATAAGGTATAAAAGTGATACAAGAGTGGTTGACATCTTGTTGGAAGCGTGTTGGCAGCGTGGATATAAAAAATTCAAACGTTATTTCTTATATATATAAATGAAGTTTCACACTGTGATGGCTGAAACATTTTTGAAAACCTACAAATCAAACTTTACTAGTCTTAAAAATTTCAAAATATAAAAATAACAAGTTTTGACTACATTGTGAATAAAGAGTCAAGCAAAAAATCTTCTTTATTCATTCTCCATTTAGCAATTTCCAATACCGTGTTGAATGTCCTGTTATTTTGCAATGCCTACAAAATGATTTGTATTGTAAACTTTCAGCATTTATTGTTGGTTCAGAACCAACCCACATACGACGAATCGTATCAAATAGATTAGTGTTAAGATCAGTCTTCCTGGAAAGCTTTGATCTGATACCACGGAGAGTTTTATTGTTACCTATAATCCAGATTCACCAAGCAGTCCTAAGCCACATCAGTCATTAAGCTCAACAAGTTCACATGAATATATGTGATAACAACTTGTGTAAATATAGTGTAACACAAATCCATGGTCCGTTCAAATGCTGATATATCTGTCATGAGAAACTTTCTACGAGGAATAAATATGAGTTTATGCAATTTTCCTTATGACATTTTCCTTTCCAAATATAAACATAAATATAATGCACAAAATTACCGCCTTTGACGATCCCAAATATAGGCGTGCATCTGGTTAATTCGAACAAACTTGGCTTATGTAAGCAAGCTCGTGGGTTTGTTTAAGCTGTTTCCAGTTTCTTCGGCGAAGTTTCAAGCGGGCCGTAACTAAATTGTGCAGCATTCTGCGTTGGCGTAACGTTAATAGTTGAAGATTTTGTTGTGTTTGTTCGAGGCATGTTTGAAAAGGCTAATTCAGCATCCTGAAACAACTCATTTGTAAATTCAGTATTGATAAGCTTTATTGTGGACTTAGTAGCTCCCTTTTTCGACTTTTTATTATTAGTTTTTGATATAATGTTTCTTCTAAAAGATTGAACAAATATAATTAGGTTCAAAAAATATTAACTATGGGACATTGTCATAAACGCTGTTTTTCTTACAATTATGTAGTCTAGACAAGAATGCAATAAGTAACTGGATTAAGTAAAATATAATAAGTTCTGCCAGTATGATTATTAATCAAAATTTTAATACATCCATGATCAGAAAAAGAAAACTTTTTACTAAAAATTTTAAATCAAATTCTAGAAGTAATAATTCCTTCTTAAAGTAGACACTTTCTAAAACTCATCCAGCCATATGTGTAGGTTCTATAACCAGCTGCTGTTATTGATTCAAAATGTTTTGGAGACGTTCATTTGGTTTCAAATTAAAGTCTCCAATTATCAAGTCTATGTTAAAAGCGTTTGAAAATTAATATACCATTTCATAACACCGAGCAGTTTCACTGTCAGATTTTCTAAAATGCAACAGTATTTTAATAATCATGTGCTTCGATCTGAAATTAAATACGGAAGAACCTTCTAATGAGGTAACTTGACTTAAAGCAGGGTACATTTGTTCATAGTTAAAACGTTTTTGTTTTAGTGAATCAAAACTGATAACAATTTTTGCTAAATTTAAGAACCTTATGAAATGTACATGCCCATGATAATTTAAGCTGGAATTGGGTTCTCTTTACGCTAAGTCAAGCATCATTTCGTTTGTTTGTTTTTATATAAAGTGTTATTTTTTGAATGGATACTGAATTGCATCGTCTACCTTAAGAACTTTGAGACTTCTTATCTTGCCCAGCCTTCGGATCATCAAACCTCACAAAACATGTGTAAACTCTTCCATCTTTACATTGGATATGTTAAGTTTATCAAAAATATCCTCATTTAAATTTATCATAACCCTTTAATCATTCTTGACATGTATTGTAAGACCTATTGTTTGAGACTAATTCAAGTTTTAAATCTTATCATAAACGTGATCTGGAAAACCTTTTGGAAATTGAGCAATAGCATCAATAGTATAAAGAAATTCATCTATTTTCTTTAACATCAGTAAATTATGTATCATGGCGTGATCATTCTCAGCAAATATGTGAAGGGCATCATTTCGGTAATTTTCAGATTCTTCAGATATGAACCTAGATCTAAATATGTTAATACCCTTATTGGTTGGTTTTCCTATACTGACACTATTTAAAAGATCAATCAATGAGAGAAAA
>JAUZNK010002734.1:0-11294 GCA_035046665.1 Euphysa ruthae | reverse complement strand
GTATGCACATATATATATATATATATATATATATATATACATGTTATATTCAATAAACACGTTTTAATTGTAAAAACCAGTATTTACTTTTACAAATAGACGAAATTTTGCGTGACATCAGTGTAGAAAATGAGTTCACAAAAGCAAAACACTATAATGCATAGTAAATAAATAGTGTTTCACATGTATAACGAGTTAGCATATATTTAATAGCAAAAATTTTTCTTTTTTTTTTTTTCTTTTTTTTTTATTTGTATTCTCTTAAAATGGTAAATTGTACTGCAGTAGGTTGCATTAGTGAAAATGTTAAAACAAAAATATTAGTATTTTTCTTTTACCACACGATAAATTGTTAAAAAAAGAATCGTTACATAAATTAAAACGAACAAATTTTCCAGCAGAAAATATTATCCATATTTGTCATCTACACTTTACTGAAGATTGTTTTAAGAGAGATTTAAGGGTAGGCTTTAGTTTTTACTTAAAAATGTGATTGTAAATATCAAACTCTCTTACTTTAAAAAATCTTTCTACAAACATTCATATACTCCACCTTCTTAAGGGTAACAATATCTTACTTTCCGTGCAACACAAGACTGTATTACACACTGATTGTTCTTGCCAAGACGACAATAAACCCACCATATATTTTGTTTATAAGCAGCGAAACGTGGAAATCTGCAAATAAAATAAACTGACTTAACTTTTTTTATATCACTATAAAAATTGGTCCCGCCCCTAAAATATCACATTATGTATTTTCTCTGTCCCTGTGACATCATAGCACTCACAGGACATCACCGATATTTCTTCACAATTGCCCCTAAATGTCCATTATTTCGTTCATTTACGTTACACTGATTACACTGAAATTTGAGAATTACCTGTGGTCGATTTTTTCTTCGTTTGCATCTTTAGTTTCATTTAAACCAACCAGGACATTTGCCAACACTGTTTTTCTATAACACATTATTTTAAACTGCTCGGATTCAGTAATACACTTTTCCTAAAATAAAGGGAAACCAGTTTATAAAATCTACTGAAATTAATTTATAGAATCATTTCCTTTTTTCTTTGTTCAACGTTGAATCAAGTGTATGTAATATTTAGAGAAGAAATTTTTTGCTAAACAGACCTTCAAACTTCTCTTCCATTTCACAGCAGCACAAAGAATCTATTTCTCTTACTTCGACTTCACATTTTTCACAAAAACATCAATCCTTATTGTTAACTCGTACTGCAAAATCAATTTTTCTCTTCACCTGACTGTATTGGTTTTGACTTTTGTCCTCCTCAGTATTTGAATCAACTGATAAACTCTGGCTCAAACATATATAGCTGAAGGTTATTTGTAAAAATGCTCTATATCTTCTAAATCACTCGTTTCATAGACGGTATCCACACTGTTCACACTGCTATTGTCTTCGTCACTTTACCAATCTGGTCACATTATATCCAAATATGTTAGTATTGAAAAAAATAATACTGTAATAGCAACAGTACATAAACTCCAGTATTTATTTTCAAAGCAATTCTCACACTTCTACACTGACGCACGAATTTTTCTCCCAAAAATTCATGAAATAAGTGAAAAATAATCAGTTTAAGGTAATTTGAATTACGTTTAGCTGTCAGTGACACCACCTGTAGACGAGGTTGCCATGGTTAATATGCACTCAAAGATGATGTTAAAAGTCGAAGGGATCATTTCGAAGAAAGGCAATGGTATTTTTAATTTTTTCAATCTTGTTATGTCGAGCATGAAAAAATAAAACGCTGTTAAACAATAAAGTTCAACGCACAGCTTCTGGTATTTAGTCTAAGCAGATTGTTGTAACTTTCTCAGAACACAGCTATTTTAAATATTGGCATGGATATATATATTTTTAATAATTAAAATTGGCGGAATAATTTAAATACGATCTAATTGCCAATATTTGGTGTTCCAAGCTCTCATATAAACATTCCCTCAATGAGGTTGTTTATTTCAAACGTATTTAAAGGTTAAGGTACAAGTTATCAGGTTTGAACTGTAAAATAAAAATGCTAGTTATCAGGTATCTATTCAAAATACCCCATTCCTGCATGGATTAAAAATATAATTATCATAATCGTATTTTATAATCACTTAGTTTTTAATTTAGTGTGTTTCCGCAATGTTGATAAAGTCAACCTCCAGATACATGTTGCTCCTTCGGACAGAGCTAGCTCCAACGGAAATAAGGTAGCTATTTATTTTTTATTTGTTTTTTCTGTTTATATGTTAGTCTAGAAGACAAAAGCTTTCTTTCCACAATCACTATGAACTTTTGTCTTTTTCAATTCGGTTCAGTCCACTAAAAGATTCCAAATCAAAAAATACTCTTCAAGCTTCTTTTTTCCTTTCTACTAGGCTTTTCCTGGAATTCGTCCATTGCATACACTTTGACTATTTCGCAGTGTATACTTTAAGAATTAAGCTTCGCATAAAATTCAGCTAAGTTGTTTAAACGCAATAAACACAATTTCGTAACTATGCTCAATAGTCAAGTCCATTAATCATTTGTATGTAAAGTTTTTGATTTTTCAATCAGTTTTACTATCAAATTCGCTTTTTTTTACAAGTTTGGAAGAAATTAACAATGTTTACTTTAACTTAAGGTGAAAAATGAGAATAGATTGATGTTTTATAAATTTTATTGTCTTATCATAAATTTCAAAATTGTGTCAAATATTATTCTAATGTTGGTTATACATACAATAAGTAGGATTCCCTGTGTTGCTTTCCAAAGAAATCCAACGAAACTATTTGAAAGAATGGTTACCAAGAAAATTAAAAACGTATTTTTAATCATCATCGGACTCACAATTTTTTTGTTGATTTAAGTGACCATTAAAAACATAGTTTAGCCCATACGCTTACCAAAAATTCTCGGTTTGTAGCAACAATTTTTATCAAAATTTCATGTGTTTGTGAATTACTCAGAGTTGAGTTTAATTAATTGTAGTAGAGTAAATATAGTACCATTTGGACACATAGATTTCATTTGTTGGTAGCTCTTGATAATCTATTATCTTGGCAGCTTTAAGCAAAATTTTATGTTTTGAAGTTGAAGTGGCCATAAAAGACATCATTTTGCTCTTGTAGATACTTACTGAAAAGACTTGCTGTCTGCAAAATGAAACTTAACTCGAAATTTGAATTTTTGATGAGCTTAATGCTCCATTTTATTTAATTGGACACCTTGCGAAGCAATAGTCCTATAGATTTGCCCACGTTTGTTTGTTAGTCCATAAGGGTTGAAAAGTGATCGTTTTAGATTTTTGAAGAAAAAAAAGTTTTTTTTTTTGGTACTGGGCCCAAATATGGTCATTTTTGATCTGAATTCAACATTTTTTTAAAAATTTCGAAAACCGTTCATAAATTCTTTACGATAAATGAACTTCTTTGCCCTAACATTCTGATTTTTTTTTTCATGTTTATATTCAGCTAACAAGTACCGAATTCTAATTTTGAAAGGTCAGATCTCGCATTGCTTCCAATCAGAGTCACATCTTGATTCTTAAATAGACATCTAGATCGCTTTATTTAACAGGGCTTCAAGCTTAAAATAGATAATAACTAGATGTTAAATAAAATCAAAATCACTTTTATGTGGCTAAATCAAAGGGTGCAGAATTAAAAATTATTTTTTTGCTTCTTTCAATCAAAAATTATATTCGAAAGTTACGAAAAAAAATAACATTCTACAAATAAGTACAGGCGCGAAATGATGTGAGGTGGTTTTATTTGCTGCTTGGTTGTAAGCAAAAGTCTATCAAAGTTTACTAGACATTTACTATGCAATTACTTATTACTCAGCGTGCTTTAACTACGGAACAAAGATTTCTGGTACTCCAAAAGTAAGAATTTATAAAAAAAGGTCCTATAAGCAAATAATGTCACCACTCCTGTATGGTAAGCTTTTGAATTGTGTTGGAACACAAAATATAGCGTAATAGATATTTTATTTTTATTCCTTAGCCAGTTGATTTTACTGGAATCGTATTGAAAGAAACCACGGCACCTGTCAACGATTACTTTTGTGCTCAATTTGTAGTTCCGTTCAAATATCTTGGTAATCACATCATCAGAATAAATGCTGGCATAACTGATGAAAATCAATATGATTGGGAAACTGGGCCTTCGTGTATTTTACAAGTTGATATTTACGAATCTGGTGTATATAAGAAAAAGATATAATTTTTTTACGAATAAATTATCTTTTTAATTTTAAAATCCCTATTCGAAACTTGAAGGGATTTACAAGAATGGGAACCTTGTATGTTACTACTAAACCACCAGCGCATACAAGAATTAATATAATTCCATGTAATATACTTATATTTATATCTGCAGAAGAAAACTTCATAAGAATTCAAAAAACAGTAAAATTTCTTAAGTTAATTTCTTACGCTACTAGTGATTAATATACAATAAATAAAGCTTTAAAAAGAAATAAATTTAGTGTCGAAAATATTGAAATTAATTTTGATTTGGTAACAAACAATAGGTTTTCTCGATTGAATTATTCTCTACTGTTCTAATACTATTAACAAAAAAATGGGGAGGCGAGACAAAAACAATAGGCACAAATTTCGCTTCAAATATTAGCCCGAAAAAAAACTTTCTTATTATAGAGAATTTTTTCGTGTTACTACCAAATGAGCTTCAGATTCAAAAATTTGTGATTAAGCGAGAAATGGTTTTTAACATGACGCGCGCTAAATGACATCTTCTGTTATTGGCCTTTTATTTATTAAACGACTTTCTTAATTTGAAACCAAACCTGGATTGAGTTTTTAAATTTTAAGCAGAGGTTGGTATCAATAAGACGATAGATTGTCAAATTATATCTATACAAAAAATACTCAAGAGTACAAACATAAGACCTCTTGAAGTAATATAAGTCCAAACAATATAGGGTATTTCTTTCAACGATGTTAGAATCTGAAAGAAAAATATTTTTTCAAGGCTGTAATGTTTTTTCTTAAATTTCTAAACGAGAAAATCTTATCATGGATGTTGAACTTTTCTTTATTTAAAGCATGGTTAATCTATGAAAAAGTACATAAGTAAATGAGTAAGTTTCTTCAAGTAATGAGTCAATTTTGATTTGACATCTTTTTGAGAATTTCATAGTTTGGGTTCTCTATATTGTATCGAAAATTCAGCATTTTTACTCTAAAAGTGAACTTCGTGCATTGCATTTCAAATGTGTCTCTAGGGAGAGGTTTTACCATGCGAAAACAGAGTTTTCATGTTGAATATATGCTATTTTACCGCCTCATAGAATCAGGATGTAACTAAGTTGTTCAATCAGTGGGTAACTCTTTATTTTTTTAAGTATTATTTACCAGCATAAAACATAACATGAGTATAACTACAATTTCTTTCCCTACTAAATACTAAGAAAACATGCATAAACATTACAAGTTTGAAATATCAATAAAGACAAATAATTTCAAAGTTAAGTCGAGAGCAATTAATATGAAAACACTTTGCTATGCTCAGATTGGAAGGGAAATCTAGAAGATAAGTCCTGGCTAGAATACCGAGTATCTTTTAATAGAACCCTTTGGAAGGTACCAATTTTAGTTGCAGGAGTTATGTTACAGCTTTTTTGGCTGTTAAAACTAAATGAGCTATTTAGTTTTTACTCGGTATTCCAGTTATTTCATTAATAATTCGCCAAGTTTTTTTAGAAATACGGTTGTGTTTGTTTAGTAGTTTTGATTAGTAATTAGCTTTGGCTTTTTCAACAATTTTTTAGAAACTCAGCTCAACTTTTCAGTTCCTTCAGGAGTTAAAGAATATATTTAATATACAACTTTATGAAAAAATGTTGATCTTTATCGTTTGTAAAGAACATGGCGGCACTTTTTACCTTCAACCCTTGTTATCCAACTTTCACCACATGCTTCAAAATTCTAGTTACTACAATATATTAGGACAATGTGCGAATGACAGAATTGGCTTCTTTTATTTCCTTAAATCTCAACTAACGGCTAGTTTATCATAGAATTTAATAAGTAGCATGTGCTTATTATATATTGACAGACTGATTGCTTCTGGTTAGCGTTAAGAGCTGATGACACGCGTCTCAAAAATATTTCCGATAAAACTAAAAAATGTTAAAATCTAATATGTATTAATATATTTAATATATATATTTTATATATCAAGGCAGTAATTTTCTGAATGGACCTCTCGAGGCTTAAGCGTCTACTTCAAATTATTTCCTTATTTTTTTGGTATTCGTATAGTCTTTAGTTATCCGATATGTTTAATAAGTTTTGTTGTGTTAACATTTCAATTTTATTCGAAATCCCTTCTTGGAAATTGTTTAAGAAAAAATTTTGCTGATAAAACTATCAAGTAGTGCCACTAGATTTACGTTGGCTTCGTGGCTAGCTTAGAACATTTCTGTATTAACCCTTGATTAGTGGTGGTGTCAGTATTAACCAAAAAAATTAAATTATAATCTAACAGACCAGTAATAAAATAATTTCTTTATCACACCTCTAGGCGTATTGAAATTTTTCCAAGGCAACAATTAAATAACTCATGCAAAATAAAAAATGAATGATAATAAAAGTAACAACGACCGCAAAAAATAAGTGCAAGATGCATTTCGTTTATATTAGGACTTATTTGGACTTATCAACGCATCATTTTTCTCTAATTGGGGGTGACTTAGGTCACACCTATTTCAAAAACTCTTATTTCATCCACCCATGAATTTGGGTGTTAATAACTTTGGTGCTTTCTTTCTTTTGTTCGAATAATAATAGCAGTTTTAAAATAATGGCTAAAACTATGAGATTAATTATACAAAAAATGAAGAAACGGTTACGTGTCCATAAACTCAATAGAATCTGTGTGTAGAAATTAAAAATTAATTTGTGTGATAATAAATAACGCATTATGAATAAATATTTCAGCTAAATAATCCATTTAAAAATATTCATAACGTATTGTTTATATATTTATTTAAATCAGTCTTTTAATGGTCAAAATCAATTTTTAAAAATTTTTATCAAAACAATTTTATAAATTTTCCCAGACATTTAATTATGCAATTAAAAGTTAAGTGATTAGTTCTGAAGTTTTTTATTAAAAAATAAAATCTATGAATTACAACATTTTAACATTATAGCAATGTTGGAAACAAACAAGTCAATAACCGGTATGTTGATTAAGAACCCAAAAAATCTTCTAGATTCACAAGCTTAAGAACTCTCTACGCGATTATTCGAGTAGAAGCTATGGATTGGAAAATCGGCAGGCAAAGCATTTGACTTTAATTTTGAGCAGATATCCTTATTACCCGCTTTAAAGAAATCCGAAAAATATTTTTGGAAAATTTTGCATTAAGGCGCCATTTTGTAACCAACAGATCACAAATTGATCAAAAAATTTAGCTTTTACAGCGCACTATAATCTGCACAGTCACACTGACAGTTTTTTCATGCTTCCTGATAAACCCAGGTATGAACTCTGTATACCAAAAATATTTGTGCTTTATGTCGTTTTTCATTTAGATGTCATTTCATGTTAGATATGCAATTCTGACAACTAGCTAATATTAGAAGTATTTTGACAGCAAACTACAATAAAAACTTTTATATGTTTTGGTTTTCAAAATTTCTACCTGACACCCCAATTTATTAAATACTTTTAATTTAAAAATGTGAGTCTAATATTGTTTTAAAAATGACATAAAAAGTAACTGAAAAGTTACACACACTTATACATGCTACAGCTAAAACAGCTATGTTGATAAAATAATCATCATTGTTACTCCATATACCAAGTTATTTGCTCTAAATACTGCAAAAACAACAGGCATAGATAATAAATTTGCAAACCACTGATGTGACCTTTAAATTGTAGCCCTGCGAAGAAATGGGCCACGAAAGCGTTAAAAATGTCCACGTTGTTCACATTATCTTATTAACTCTAGACACTGTTTGTAAAAAGCAGTGAGTATTTTCAGTCAAATCGTACAAGAAGACTTAAATGTGTGGATTTAAGCCAAAATAGCCGAAAAATGTTAAAAGGAACATATGCGAAGCGTAACACAGAAAATCCGGTACATTGAGTGTATGTTTACCGTTATTGCCCGGCATATCAACTAATTTACTACGAATTATATTAATTCAATCGGCGGGTGTCTTCACGTAAATCATGCAGGAAACCTTGTTTGGTGAATTGATCTCGTTGTGATCTAAATAGGCCTAAAACGGACATTTCAAAGCGCACTATAACAAAAACTGCTATACTGAGTGACTTTTCATCATTATTTCACAGTACACCAATTTATTTACTCTAAATTTTGCAAAAGTAAACAGAAATACTAATGGGAACGTTAAATGTATGGATAGGTGTCAAAATTTCTTTGAAAGCCCTTATTAGAAATCTCATATTTACCAATTTTAGCAGTTACTCTAACTTTTTACTGTTGATTTAGATCTGCTGAAGAACACAATTATGTAAGTAATTGATAAAAAGTTATAGCCATATTCAAGGCGTGCTTGAATATGACGACGCACGATTATTACCCTGCACACAAACATATTGACTCCAAATACTGCAAAAGCACGGAGGGTTATTTTACAAACCATAAAAATGATCTTTACATGTAGAACTCCTCAAAGGATCCATATTAGATTCATTGCTCTTTAAGAACTGTGCAAATTACTTAATAACAACATCAATTAAATAATTAGCAGCAAGTTTTTCTTTGTCTGAAAAAAATTACCTGAAAGTCTTACGAGAATAAGTATCGAGCTGATTAGAATTTCAACTTCATCTAACTCCTATTAACACCAAGGGTCACAATGAGCCCACTGCATATTCATTTGACTATATCTTTTTTTTTGTATTTATGATGCGATCCTGAAATTTTGTCAGATGCATCTCTAGATACCAACTTTCCACCTTTAAAATCCAGCCGTTTTGTCAGCAATAGTGTTGAACAGCTCCCCTCAATTGCTCTTGCTGTTCGATCTAATACTAATGGAGTGAATGATCCTGCAAAAATAGAAAAGAAGAACACTGAAACTGTGATTGAGCTAACTGCATTAGAAACTTTCAAATATGAAACAGTTTTGAATGCGGAGAAAAAAAACAAAATAGTTTATTAAAAGAATATGGGAACTAAACACGACATTCTTCAAAAAGATTTTTACTCCGAAGGAAAAATTAAAAGAAACTTTAAGAAAGAAAGAACTCACCCAAATTAAACGTGAGTTCGAGCTCACAAAAAGTAGTCATGAGAAAGAGTATAAACATAAACTAGAACATATAAATCAATTAGATGGAGCAAACCACAGCGAACTTCCTTACAGTCATGCTTGTGAAGAATATGACAAGGAAAAAAAAATTTGAAAGATTTTTATGCAACTAAGAAAAAAGTTTTTGTAGTAGAAAACAAAGAGCAAGAAAAGGTGCTTTAGCTTGAAGAACTAGCAAGAGCTGAGGTCACTAAAATGAAATCAAAAATGCTGTTGAAGAATTGAATTTTTAGCATCAAGAAGGTGGCTCGGTTCAGCTTGGAAGAACTAAACAAAAACTTACAAGAAGCTAAAGAATCTCGAAAAAGAGGAATCAAAACATTTAGCTCAGATTCAGAAATCTGGCGAAAAACAGATAAAAAAAATTTTATACAAGAAGAAAAGCAAAAAAGAAAGAAGATAAACAGGAAATGAAGCGAGGTAAAGCTGAATTATAATCCATGAAGAAAAATGGTAAGAAAAAAAGATTAATTCAATATAAAAAAGAAAGGCTTCATAAAAAAGACACTGAATTAAACAAGCAAAGAGGATGAAATCATATGCTGAGAAAGAAACTAAAGGACAGCTGGCCGCAAAAAAAAAAAAAAAAAAAAACAGCAAGAAAAAGAAAATAAAAAAAAAAAGATAAGATCACAAAACATCAGAAAAAAGAAAATGGTGAGTCATTAAAAGTTCTAACCAAACTCAAGAAAGTGTTACGCAAGTGAGCAGAAAAGAAAAAGTTGTACGCAATAACTTTCACGATTTGCAGGCGGTAGAAAGTATGGAAAACGTGAAACAGATGAAAGAAATTCAAATATTTTTCCTAAACTACCTAAGTGCAAGCCAACTGTTGGAAGTCATCAATCTCTACGAAAGCCTTACGCGCAGTCAGTCGGTCCATCTACATCGGTGGCTATAGAAACAGCTAAGTTAGCATTGAGCTCTAATCAAATTCGAGCTTTATCTTCTAAACTTATTTCATGAATATACCATCTACGTGTAGCTTATACGACAGTGTAAGTGTACAGAGATGTGTATTACAACCTACTCAAAGCTCAGATAAGAAAGAAAACCCCGCCTCAAAGTAAAAAATTAAATGAAAAATCTAAAATTAGATTAAAGAAAGTTTTATTAAAGATATTTAAAGCCTCAAACCTTGAAAATGCCAAACAAAAGGAAATACATGAATAACATCCTGAAATCTCAAAGGGTTAAACAAAGTAATAAAAGAATTAAGACATAAGTTCAGTTTGTGCCAATTACAACTAAAGAAAAAAAATCAACTGATAAATGAACACGTTAAAATCAACTTAAAAAGCTCATAGACGTGCTAAAGAATATTATTGAGTCACGTCATTTAAAAAATAATCCTGATAACACATTACTCATTGACAAGACGTTTGATCTGAACAATAAACTGGGGCATTTGAACACGAAGCTGGAAAACAACTTGGAACCTGATAAGATATATTTTCATGTCTGTTATGGAAATCAATTAAAAAGTATATAAGTCATTACCAGACCGATCCGCAATGAAAACTATTGAATCATTTTTTTTGTGTGAAATACTTGGGAAATTCTGAACCATATACCATTCTTTGTTCGGAACGTATCCAATCATACTATTTTGGTATGATCCAAGTTTCCATCTACATCTAAATATTTAAACCTAAATAATATTAATTTCTAAAATGAATGACATCCAAAAATATATCAGCATTTTATGTTAAACCTTTGATTTTTTTTTTTTTTTTACTTTTCTTCTAATTAAATTGCTCTACAGTAGAGTTTACATAAATTGGATTAAAAGGCAAAAAAATTGTGATAAGAATGAATACTGTCGTTAGATTCAAATAAAAACTAAAATATAAGCCTGGTTTCTCAGACCTTGGATTTTAATAAGCATCATCAGTTGTTTACTTCAGACTAGTTATATATATATGTTGGAAAACACTATATGCATATTATAGGTTCAATTTTAACCACAGGCTTTT
>JAUZNK010002733.1:0-11295 GCA_035046665.1 Euphysa ruthae | reverse complement strand
GATTCTCACGTTCATTCTATCTACTTCTTTGTTTTCCTACTTTCAAGAGTAAACGCAGAGATGAATTCTCAGCAGTTCTCTGAAAAAATAATCCTTGCAATTTTTTTCGTCCTTAAAAAATTTTATTAAAAAATAAAGGAAATAGGGCGTAAGTTTAGGTATTTAACTCGCTAATTCACCTTATCAAAATATAATCATCTATTTTGATTCATATCAAACAGTTAAAGTATTAAATTTACTGTGGCAGTTTTAATTGTCTTGGGAAGAGGGAATGCAAAAGTCCTAAATTCATCGGTCCTAAGTCTAATTTAATCAGTAAATAAATATATTAAGAATTAACAGAGATTTTAAGGCACTCACAGCGATTATAGAATCATAAATAATGTTTTGAAATTCAAATGTTTTCCAAGAAAGTAGTTTAACTCTACCATGCAGTTAAATCCATATCGGGAAATGTAGTACAAACATAACGCTTGTCTCCTTCTCCCACACTCTTGAAAGGGTTCTGTTGTATAGATACAATACCTTTCAAATTATTGCAGAGTAATTTTGCCATTGATGATTTTCTGATTTGTCTGAGCTGCCTCTTTGATAATACTCCAGAGTTTTCATAAAAGTATCGATCACCATCTCTTGAGTCTTCGAAATGTCTTCGAATGATGCATTCAAAAGTTGGCCCAACTAACGAGCCTCCCTTTGGTGTTTCGGAAATGCCCCCTGCAAACAAGTCAATATAGTTATTTACAGAGCCATAGACTATTTTCAAAGCCCTTCGATTTCGCCTACTTCGTATTTCTCTATGGAACTCCAAAAAACTATACCGTGCTTTCCTTAATCCACAGAATTCTCTCCAGTCGTTATAACTAGGAATGCCGTGGTCTCGTCCCCTCTGTAAGTTTAAAGCCAATAAACTCTCGAATTTAGATTCACTTGGCTTGACAAAGAGTTTTTTAGAAATACCCTTTGCAAACGAATGATCGACAGAGTTCGAACTGTTTCCACATAAACCAAAAACAAGTGGTTCGATGCCAAATGTATGAATAAGTGTGTTATTTCGAAATGATAGCTGAAGAGGTGTATTGGGTCGAACAGAGTTAAAGTTTTTGTCGAGTTGACTCCATGAATCTTTAATTTGGCTATGTCCATACCTGGAAGTAACAAAAAAATGCTTCCGTATTTTGTTTTATAATTACTGTATCATAAATACTCCGCTTTTAGCGGATTAATACACACAAAAGACAGTGTAAACAGAACGATAAAATAATATTCTTACAGTGTGTTGAAAACACAAAGTTTGATTAAAAGCTTAGAATAAAAAAATTGCATGTTTAAATGTGTATTCTTGCATAATTGCGACCAATTTTTTAATAAGAACGAAAGTAGTCGAGTGCTTATATTTGTCGCCTCATAACAAACTGTTAATTTAACATCAGACAATATTTGATAAATAGTCGCGAATCTAATGATCAGCATTTTTATATCAGTATTACCATAAGTTACCGTGTTAAATTTCATGCAGTTTCTACCGCGCAAAGAAAACGTGCATAAATTACGTTTATTATTTACACTCATTGACTTCTAAGGACAGATTAAAAAACAATTTTTAGAACATTTTTATCAACTTTGCACTTAGTTTCTTCAATAAAATTTTTCATTCAGTTTTAAGTCCATAAAAAAAATGATGACGATAACGTTCATGGTCGTCCGAATCGTCACGTAGTTTTTGATTTTGCTAAGGAGTATATGAGATATTCATTTTACCATGTTTAAGAGGATTGAAATACAACATTATTGCATAAGCAAAACTACGGAAGTGTCTATAAAAATAGAAAAATTTATACTGCGAAAAAGGATTTTGCTTGCTTTAACGATTAACCATTAATCTATTAGCTCCAATCAAAAGCGATGGCTCCGAATACTGCAGTGGTTCTAAGCTCTTTTTGATGAAAAGTACAAATGTATGATATTTTAAAACCTGATGCGGTTACTTCCTGTTTTATTTTCATATGGCTGTTTTGATATAAAACTGAGATTGGATGGTATATAAAAATATCAAAGACTTTTTTTTTGACATCTATTAAAAAGCCTTAATATAAGAATTCTTTACCAATCAAAACTTGATAATTTTTTTTCAAGTAGTTATTTTCAATATGCAAGTTTGTAGCGACAAAAATATTTAGCACATAATTAAATCAGGAAAAAAATATATAAAAAAGTGGATTAATTTTTTGATAACAAAATTTACAATAGATACCAATCAATGAGAACCATAAACAAAGAAAAGTGTTCAAGAAAAATTAAAGTTATGAGAAAAAGAATTCATTGACGGAGAAATTAAAAAAAAAAAAAGAAAAAAAAAAGGATATTTCGTGAGATATCTCAGTCATAAATATGTCATTTGTATTTTTTTTTTTTTTTTTTTTTTTTTTAAAGCAGCAAGAACAGGGCTGACATTTATCAAAACCTTTATATATTTTGCACGGTATTTCAGACTTTTGAGCCGAAGTACGCAAAAAAGGGAATAAAATTTTCTTAAAAATAATTATGCACTTTATATAGCAAAAATAATATTCTTTCATTGATAAGGCAAACCACGTAAAAAATCAAACATGTAGAAACGTACGGTTATTTTTTGCTTTGATACTACCAAAATAACGTTAATCCAGTTTAAACGATAAAATCGAAGATGCTCGAAAATGCCCTTACTATATTTGTTGAGACCTAATTTTTTTTTAAATTTTTCACGGTCTAGATCTGCTTTTTGTATAGCTTCTAATGTTATTGTAAAACTGCTGGAAATAAGGAAATAACACTAGTTAAATCGTGTTTAAAAGTAGATGAGAAGGAAAAATTTAAAACGAATTGAGTTGTTTTGCTGCTGGGCACAGGGCGTTTAGAATTTTAGTTTAATTTCCGTTACTTAAACAACCTCCATCGAGCTTATTAATAAGCGTGTCTATCTAAGTGTGTAGGTTGACCAGTTGTTAAAGTGTGTGTCAACCAGCATGTGTGTGTGCAAAACTTATGCCCATGTTTCAAAATATAGTTTAAAGGCGTCAAGCTAGTGTTTATGTGACAAATTGAAAAAAAATAAATAAATAAATAAAAAGCGCGGATGAAATTACACTTTTTTTAAATTAAACATGAAAACGTTTTTATGTTTTTAGCAGATCAGGAAGATGGATTTAAATTTCAGATTTTAATGAGGAGTAGCCCTCAAATTACTGTCACATCAAATATTGATACATAAAACATTCGCGTGGTTACATTCCAAATAATTGCGAATTCTATTTTGAAAGAAACTTATGATTGTTGGTCTTAAATTTTCATCTTCATCTATCTTACTTTTTTATTGTATTAATTTTTTTATTTATTTATTTTTTTTTTTTGTAGCTAAGCCATTGAGTATACAAATCTTATTCAACTTATCATTTCTTTGTTTAAATTGGTACAAAACTGATTGTTGCTCCTTTTTCTCGCTTACCAAGTCAAATATTCAAGGCTTGAATACTTAATAATATAACGCTTAGTTTTAATATATAAAAAAAATAGATAAAAAAACTAAAAGAAATTTTATCAGTGGATTAGGAAGAAATGTGTGCAAAAGCTTAAAGGAAACAAAAATATAAAAAATTAAAACCCTGTACGAGCAGTAGCAAACAGGAGTGAATAAAACTAGTGATTGGACTAGCATCGTGGAAATTTGAATATTTTCCAATCCAATTTTTCTCCTCTTGTACTCAAGAGTAATAGTTTTCGAATGATGCTTACTAACTCCTCTCCGAGCAATTGGAAATTGTGCAAAATTCATAAATATCAAAATTACGGTTCGTTGCCAAAAATTTGAAATAAGGAAATTTTCATAATCTTCTTGGAATGATTTAAAATCACCTAGTTTAAAAAAAAAATACCAAAGAACCAGAAGAATATTGAGAAAAAGCTATATACATCACCGACTTCCAGATAATACACTGCCTCACCTGAACGCAGCAGTAGAAAATGCAGCAGTTACTTGAGGGTTGACATCAACATTGTAGCCATTATAAGGCGAGATACGCGTAAGGTGGGGTACATATTCGTTGTAAAGTATGTGTTGATATTGCCCAATATTTATCTTTCGAGCAGTCTGGAAAAGTTTTTCTTCATCCCAAAGTGGGTGTAATACCTTGAGACGATCAGCAATTCGATTATGCTCTCTCAAAAATAACACATGGATACTTCCCAGACCAATATTTTCATTCACTCTGATATCACCCGCTTTATAACATCCACTTTCATGGTTCCTGCAGCTTAATTTAGATTCATAATCTCTAGGTAATAAATTATCTGCCGAAGTTTTCAGCTTGCCAGAACCTAAAGTTTTACAGACTGCATTTAACTTTACATACTTAGATATTTTTAAACTTTCTCCTAGTATTGTACTCTCTAAAACTATCCACATAGGGGGTAAAGGAATTTTATTCTATAAAGTTGTCTACTTAATGGGGGGGGGGGGGGGGTCTCTTTAAAGTATTATTTTGTGCTTTCCTAGTGAACCATTAAGATTTTTACGGCGATAACTTTCTATAAACAATTCCACATGGACCAAAACTTTGACCCTATAAATGGAGGCTTCACCGATTAAAACGCACCTCCAGTTTTTTTAAATATTTGATGATTTTTCACGAAAATAAGGTAGTTTCTTAAAGTGTCTTATATTAGGACCTGGTTTCTGTGTTAACTGAAATTAGTAAATGCAATCACGAGTTTTGGCGGTCTAAAAATCATAAAATTCGGCGTTTTTAATCAAATCTTCATGGGAACACCTAGAACTTCACACAACGTAAAATAGTTTTAATTTTATTTACAAAAATTGGCGTTTTTTCTTTAAGCGATTTTGCGCACATGCTGCAAAATAAGCAAAGGAATTACAAAATTTTAAAACTTTTTTTCCTGTTAAGTATATTTATTTACCAGATACTCTACATAAAAAATTTAACATATTGTATATACACTTTAGAAGATATTTAAGTTTTCGATTTTTGATAGTTTTTATAATTGGGGAACCAACAAATTTGCCTAACCAATATTTCCAGACTTGGCGAGTCTTGGAGTACTTAGAACGTTCATTTGCGCCTACGAAATTCGCACAACCAAACACCCCGACCACTTTAAGCTAGCGTTGCATTATGCAATGCGTTTTGCTCAGAAAATCAGAAATAACATGGAAATAAATTTCTGTCAGAGGTGGGAATAGAACTTGTAACCTTTCGCTCCGTAGCCAAACGTCCTACCGCTGTGCCTACTCCGCTATATCACATGGAGACTTTCCATGACTGGTAGAAAAACATTTCCACTGGGCCAATATACCAAGTTCTTCTTTATACATGCACAAAATTTAAAGTTCTTTTTATTTTTGTTTGCATTGTCCAGCACATCTATTTGAAAAATATTCCATCTTTTTAATTTGGGGCATTTCAGCTTTAATGCCATCCCCTATCACCTCTTGATGAACCAAATCTTTTCATGAACCAAATCGACATTATGTTTCAAATAATCAGAGGTTATACAAAATTATTTATGCTTTAATACATTTTCAATCTTGTAGTAAATCAGAACTGGATGTAAAGTACACTTGAGGTCATTCCAATGAAAACTCTGCACCTCATCGTGAATTACCAAGCTGTAATTCCCAGCAAAAACATCTATTGATATGGCTGTTTCATTGTCAATGTTATCTTTTCTCTCTTGAAGATAATCAGTTTGTAATTTAAAGATATAAGAATGAGTAGTGAGTGTCTATAATCAATTACAAATAGTTACTATAAATTCTTGAACCTGGGTGGTCATGGTATTTAGCGAAGAGTGATCACTGTGTACCCATTATTTATACGATATCTCACAGCTCTTGTACTTAACAAAAATCTCACTTAAATGATCGATCAGAGAATCTTTTTTGGAACAGTCAGGACATCGATGTATCATGCATTCCTCGATATCAGTAGCATTTGCAAAGTACTTCATTAAATTTTAATAAGTTTCTTTTGTAGGTATTGCGTCAACAAGTAAATTTGATCTTAATGGACTTAGAAAAAGTAAAAGAAACGGGCCTTTACTCGATGAAACTGATCTTGACCAGATTTCAAAATTTTAAAAAGGGTCCCCAAAATTTTTTAGCCTACGGCAGTCATCAATCACCCCTCCCATTTCATTGATCAGAAAGTTTTTTATTTTTCTATATTTTGATCCTGTTTGCTGGTGCAGTAAACAGTTTGCGTAACAATTTTGATTTTCATGCTCAACACTATAGTTATGTTTTGTTTGGTAAAATTCATCAAGACCAAAACTTAAATATCTCCGATAGTATATATACTGCATGCTGTTATTTTTGCATAAAGTATTTGTTATATTTACTTTATAGGAAATAAAACTTTAAAATTTTGCAATACCTTTTCTTGTTTTGCAACGCGTGTGCAAAGTCGCTTAACAAAAAAAAGTTAATTTTTGTAAATAACATTAAGAATTTATGTTGTATGAAATTATAGTTGTTAAATCCCATGAAAATCAAATTAAAAACGCATTATTTTATTATTTTTGGAATTCGAGGTTCAATTTTTTTTCAAATGTTCTATCTCACTAAGTTATTGTAACTGTCCAAAAATGAATGTAACCGAAGGTGTATGGTTAAACTGTCTTGTTGAATTGATCTGAGATTACTCTTTCTTATTTGCATTGAAATAGTTTAATTACGTAGTAGTTGTGGGGTGAGAGATTTGAGAAAACAATGGCTAAAAATGTTTTTCAAAAATTTTACCAAGCTTTTAGGTGAGTCAAATATTGTTAAGAAAAACATAAAAATATAAATGAGTATTTTTTGTGGATTAAAGTAATACCTATTTCAGCTTAAAATCAAATCAATCACAAAAAATTATTGATATATTATTTCCTGACCATTTGCGCTTGCTGTGTCTATGTCGTCTAATGATTTTAATTCATAAGTTGTGACAAGTATTCTAATATAATGAAATAATATTTGATTTAAAACCAAGTTTGGGGTAAAGTTTCACCAACCCATCTTTAATGCAATATGATAACTTACAATCTGTTTCACGCAGCTCAAAAGCCGTCTTTTCACTTGATCCATATACTTGTGATAAATCAGTATGAGATGTAAGCTCAACCACTTGATTTCGAACTTCTCTTGAGTTAGATGTTTGACATTGAGGTTTTGAACGAACAAAACGATTACAACCACCTCCCGAATTTAAAATAGGAAAACATGGATACTTGAAATCTTCTGCTACACCTGGATCACATCTAATGGCAAATTTGAAGTTTAATATAACCTTACCATAGGAAAATATTTAATTGTGTTACACCAATTTTGCAAAGCTTTGAATTTGTGAGTTTAAAAAGAGAGAGTTATTTAGTTATATTTGAATCTAGTTTAGTTAAAGCTCAGGTCACTCATTTTTTATTTTTTCGTGATCAAAGAAATCTTTTAAGTGATAAAAATATAAACCTAATGAAGAATGTGTAACCAATCATAATAGAGTATTGATGCAAAGATTAAGGAAATTACTAAGAAAAGCTTTGTGTTTAGAAGACGAATATGGAGATATGACGATGCTAGTGCAACCAAAATGTCATATTTTTGGTTAAACTAAAGGTCCATAATCATGTAAGTCATAGGTGGAGTAGTGCTGTAGATAGTACAATCAAAAAGAAAAGGAAGACTTATAAATAATAAAAACATCGCATAATAGATATGAAAGTCTATTCGGGTACTATAAAAAGTCAAGAAAGGCAATACATGAAGTTAGTTGTAAGGAAGAAAGAATCATGAGGTTTCTTATATAAATTTTGCTGAGACAAAAATGATGATGGTTAGTCGTTGTAAGGGAGGGAATTTTAGTTGAGAACATAAATTCCAATGTGGCATTGAGCACATAAACAATTTAGTAACTTTAAAGTGGAATATGACTAGAACAAAATTTAAAGTCTAGAATTTGCTCAGAAAAGGAGACATGAACAGATAAAGTGAAAGCTATAGCAGTGTTATGCTTTATGATAGTGAAGTTTGGACAAAAGTATTTTAATTGATTAGACAGGAATGATGCTAGAATGATAAAATTGTTTAGTTTCATAGACCGTGTGTCTGGTGTTTAAAGAAATGGCACAAAGTGTAATTTAAGGGAAGTTAATCAACATACAAGGCAACAGTGGTCTCCTATAAAGCACTGACAAGATATAATAAATGTAAGCAATTGAAATAGGAACAACTACGTGAATAAAAGCGCCAGAAAGACCAGGAATGAGAAAAAAAAAGTGAATTTGAAGAGAGAAAATAAATAATGAGTTTCCCAAGGATACAATAAGTAGAAAGTCAATCTATATATTTTATCCAACTCACGCAAGCATGGAAAACAGATGTGAAATTGTAAATCTTGTTGATGACAATAAATGACTTTCAAATTCACTTAAAATAACTGGCATAAGTAAAAAACTATGAAAAATAATCAATAAGTTTTTTTGATAAAAGAATGTGCTATAACTTTGACTATAATGCTTTGACTCAATGAAGGTTAGTACAAGATCAGAGTTAGATATAAAAATATTTTTGAAGCAGCCTTTGATAGTTTCAGTTCATGAAACTATATATACCACCTTTATGTTTATAATGAGTAGGAGACATTTCAGATTGACAACTGCTTAAGTAATTTACCTTGCAAATATGCTACATATTATTATTTTTTTTAATTTCTAAAATTTGGCATTTATATTTACCTGGGCTTTTTACATTTATCTGTGTCGAATTCTACAATACCGACATCATGGTCATAAAATTGACCAAATGACATAAATAAAACTGACATTAATCCATTGCCACTCTCTCTTCTTCCTGTTATTTTAAATACAATAGATTGCACATAACTAGGGCTCGGTACGCTTTGATTTAAAGATACATGTCCGTAAGGTGTATCAAGTCCATTCTCATCGAAATACTTCGCAGCTAAATGATAAAAAGTAAATGTAGAAAAAAATTCTTTTCTGCCATATAATTTCCAGAAATTTTGTGTAAAATAACACGATTTCTAATTGAAAAAAGTTGACATTTAGTTACAATCTCTTCATGTTAATCGTCTGCTGTGCGTTTCAGTCCTAGCATACTAAAATAGATTTTAAATCTCAGCTTATATATATTTTTTTTTTGTATTGCAATGACCCGCAGGTACCTTCCATAATAATTTAAATGTTATTTACAAGTCTTGGCTTTCAGCCTAAGAAAATTTGTTTTATTAGTAATAACATGTTTCTATGGTAACACCCTTCTTTCCATTCCAAATAACTAAATAGGTTTATGATTTTAATTTCGTTTTTAAATCTTTTTTGGTTATAAAACTACTTTGTGTTGTGGCCTTTTTTCATTCCTTCATTTATATATTTAACATTTGTATATACCGTAGTTATAAATAAATACAAAGTTTAAATAAACTAATAAAAAAACACTTCTCTGTTTAAAATAAAAATCCATAACAAAAATTATAAATTCTCAAGCAAATACGACCAAAACAAAACTTGCAGTTTTAGGTGAGGAGAGATCTTTTAAGAAACGACAAAGATTTGCAGTTTTTTGAAGAGATTGGGAGACTGTTCCAAATAAAACAGATTTTAAACAATAGGAAAATCGTTCCCTATGTGGATGACTTTTTGGAGGGAGTTTCAAAATACCACTTATTCGCAAAGATCAGGGCATTTGCTTTATTTCAAAATTTTCCCACATTAGGTTTGATTCATTTACAGACTTGCAAATCTCAGTTATGAGAAGATGCAGATGTTTTGAATGAATCTTAACTGTAATTTCTAACAACAATATTTTGTCAAAACTCAAGGAAAATTCCTGATGAATTGTCTTTAAAGCTCTCTATTGTACCCTATGAATGACTATATAGTCAGTTTTCTTAAAAATACCCATTTTAGTGAACAATACAAAAATTAGTTTAAAGCATAGCAATGTACAAGAATTCTGCTTGACATATAAAGAATTTCTAATCAGACGGCTAAGTTTGTTATTGGCCTGCATAAATAGTTTCCAGATGTGACTAGTAAAATTTAATTTACAGTCTATAGTAATACGAAGATTCACTTATATTTTTACATAAATTTCGTTATTAAATAACAAATATCTAAATGCAGCATTTTTCACTCCTAAAAATATAAGTTTAAAACCTTGCAGGAGTTGCCACCTTAGAATTCTTTAAACCACACCATTCAAACTGAAAGCATCATTTTGAAGATGGCAAGAACGTTTTTAAAAGATATATCACATGCATGTAGGGTAATATCATCTGCAAAATTACAATAATCACTGTCAAGTACAAAAAATATCATGTCATTTAAAAAAATATTAAAAAGGAGAGGCCCAACTATATATCCTTGGGATACGCCTAAGATAATTTCTAACCATTTACTAAATGTTGAACCCAGCTTAACTCTTTTTTTCTAGAACTCAAATAGCTTTTAATGAAATGCAAGCTTTTGACGAAGAAGCCACATGTGACAAGTTTAGCGAGCAACAAATCGTGAGGGATGCAATCGTATGCTTTCGAAAAGTCCATAAGGATTGTGCCTGTACTTTTTATCGAGAAAACTTTGTCACTTCTGAATTATTTGAAAAAAAGTGTGTTGGGTGGAAAACTTGCCACATGGCAAAGGGGAAAACTTATCATTGAAAAAACTTTATTCAAACAACAATTTTTCGAAGACTTTTGACATCGTATGGAGTATACGGATTGGCCTACAAATCACTTTATCTAATGTATCTAAAACTAATTTTCAACGATCAAAAAAGCCATTAGCATTTTGAGTTGACAAACTTACGTAAAAGTCTTTTATATGGAGTATGCGCAGCACCATTCAATGGATAAAGGAGATTGTTACATGTTCCATCAAAAGTTCTGTATGATGTAATAGATTGTCTTCCTTCACAATTTGCACTAGTTGTAGACGTTAAACAGTCTGTAAATGTATTTTCAACAGGTATATTCATATGTGAGATATCTAAAAGTATATACGATTTTGAGTTAGGTAAGTGTCGTGGGTTGGAGGAAATTCCTACTCAATGTTACTCACAAGGATAAAATTAAGCTTTTTTTGAATTGAATATTTTCCTTTTCCACGGTATGGAGCAGACAGTCCTTGATTTAATTATTGTAAATCTTTCATTTGACTTACCTGAAGTTATCCTCAGCTACTTATCATAGAAAGGATGAACCTGCTGATAAGCTGCTTTGGATGAAACATTAAAATAATAAT
>JAUZNK010002731.1:0-20653 GCA_035046665.1 Euphysa ruthae | reverse complement strand
TGTGAAATTACGGCATTGTAAGTGTGAAATTACGGCATTGTAAGTGTGAAATTACGGCATTGTAAGTGTGAAATTACGGCATTGTAAGTGTGAAATTACAGCATTGTAAGTGTGAAATTACGGCATTGTAAGTGTGAAATTACGGCATTGTAAGTGTAAGTGTGAAGTTATGGCATTGTAAGTGTGAAATTATGGCATTGTAAGTGTGAAATTACGGCATTGTAAGTGTGAAATTACGGCATTGTAAGTATGAAATTACGGCATTGTAAGTGTGAAATTACGGCGTCGTAGGTGTGAAATTACGGCGTCGTAGGTGTGAAATTATGGCGTCTTAGGTGTGAAATTACGGCGTCGTAGGTGTGAAATTACGGCGTTGTAGGTGTGAAATTACGGCGTCGCAGGTGTGAAATTACGGCGTCGTAGGTGTGAAATTACGGCGTCGTAGGTGTGAAATTACGGCGTCATAGGTGTGAAATTACAACATTATAGGTTTTTATAATTTTTTAATCCACTAAATCCACTTCTTATATCAGCCATATTACATCTTTAATATTGTGCATATAAAATGCATGGAAAGCACCCTCATATGTAGCGTAGCAATTTTGTGTGGCAACAAAGTGCAGCTTATGACATTAACAGATATTCAAAAACATTGTTGTATTGTTTAACTTTTAGGAACTGAACAAAAGATTTTTGTATCATAGAAAAATAATTGTTTAAATATTATTGAAATAAATGATCGTTTTAACTTTTTTACTGATGTGATAAAGTTTAAATTCACGGCGTTTGTTTTAGTAATAAGCAGAAAGTTTTAAAGTTTTGTATACAATAAATATCCCAGTAAATGACCACTCTGGAAAAGACGCTTGTAAAATCTTTGACTAGAAAAAAGCTTGATTTATAGTCAACAAATAAAAAGTTAAATTATTAACCAATATTAAAGTTTAATTTTTGAGAATTTCAAAGTACATATTACAGGGGTGTGTGCTTTATCACGGACCTCATAAATTCTAGGAACATGTGGAGCAGTGGGGGGAAATTTATTTGAATGCAAATCGATTTACTGTCATTTACTTGTTCATTTTGTGCACTTACTGATTGGTTGATTTTAAATGTGATGAATCCTATATTTCTATCAACTTCAAGATATTTTCAGAACTTTGTAAAAGACATAAAAGAACAGTAATAAAGGGGGGGAGAAGATTTTTAAACAAAACTCAAACTTATGTTATGTTGATATATAAATAGATTTCAAATCTTTAAGCTTTTCTGCATACATTCAAGTGAAGGTTAATTACAGCAACTTGTTTTCTTAGTGGCTTATTTTGACCCCAAATGAATATATATAAAAAAGCCAAAGTGTGACACCCTGAAATAATAAAATAATATTATTACTTTGAGTTCCCATGAGTTGGATCTTCATTGGAATGCTTTTATTTTGTTTTGATAGTAGTGAGATATTTAACAATTTCACTACCCAATTCAATATAAAATATCTATGGAGGAGTGGTAATTATGATATGTCTGCAATGTTTCTATCAGAAATGAAAAAAAGGTTTAACAGTAGTTTCATCAAGAAGTGAAAACTACAAATTGGATCAGTTTTAATTTTTTTTTTTCACAAATTTAAGTCAGTTAAATAATTTTATGGACGGTTTTAACCTGAGATAAAGTATAAATATCTGGTCCAGCAATGGTTAAAGTTGTCTTCATTTTTTATTTTGAAAATGCATTGACTTTTAAAATTTGAAACAGGGAAAGATAAACCTTGTTCCACCCTGAAAAGAGACGTAATATCTCACAGCAAACTTGTTCGTTTAACAACAGAACCATGAAACTTCCATGTTAAAAATTTCAGTTTCACTCTTTAAAAGTAAAATCTGTGTCCCTGAGGTGGTGGGAGGTGAGGTGGAGCTGTTTGAGGATTTAGTTAATATAAATAAATCTCTTGAACATTTCTTTCCAAATTTTTGACTATATAGAGAATGCTTAACAAAAAATCTTATAAGATTTAATTTTCCTTAATTTTAGTTGATATTTAATCAGAACTACGATGAAGACATAAAAAAGATGCTTTATCATTTTGATGTCACTATTATTCCGCTTCTAAACCCAGATGGTTACACTTTCTCAAAAATGCAGAGGGTAAGTGAAGTTTCAGTCCTAAAATTCTTTTTTGAGGGGCAAAAACAAAAAAATTCATCTTACACCATGATAATGAAGTTTTTTTGGAATGTTTTCAACAAAAAAAGCCATGAATATTTGAAATTAACGTTCTTTAACGTTCTCATATTCAAAACAGCAAAATTTTTAAAACTTAGCTTGACGATATTTTTTTTTTTTTTTTTTTTTTCAGTTTTTTTAATGATTGGGATAAATAAAACCGTGCTATTAGAGATTTTAAAATGATTTTTCTCTATGAAAATAGCCGTGCTTAAATCCATTATCACAAGTTCCATCCTAGCATTTGAACGCTAAGCATAATGAAGTTAACAAAAATTCATTTTAATCATGTTACGTCTAATGAAGTTTGTAAAAGTATTTTTGAGTCGAAAAAGGTTGGTTTATCTAACTTTAAAATAAGTTAAGAATTAAATAAAGAAAATTATATAAAATCTATCTATAAACAAATAAACAAGAAAAGAAACAGAAGTGAATTTATTTGTTGTTTTTTGATTTATGTATTTCAAGGTAAAATATGTTGAATTTGGTTCCTTAGATTGTTGAATAAACCTAGGATGTCGCTTGTGATTTATCCTGTATTTATACTATACCTTGTAAATAAACATATTTAATGCATAAACAAAGGATAAGTCACTTAACAGCATATTGGAATTCTTATTCCATTTTTATTTAACCGTTCGCGTGCCATAATGAAAATTCTAATGTATAAGCTATGAACCAGTCATTTCAAAGCAAAAAAAAAAAAAAAAAAAAATCTCTTTTTAAACTATTGGTCATAACTTGTTATATTAGTATAAAAGTGTAGAAATTCAGTAAGGGCCCATTTTTAGCTTATACCTTTGTCTCTTCAAAAAAAAAAAAAAAAAAAAATCGCTCCACCCATATTCACACACAATACGTCATCTTTTTAAAAAAAATCGTAAAAAGGGTAATTTTTGGAAGAATTGAATATAAATAAATGTGTGCTATTATATTGTTATAAATATTGTGCCATTGTTCCGGACATACGTGTAATAATAAAACGCAAAAAGCCATAATTCATCAGTTAGGAACAAATCTAAAAAAATCCATCTCAGTTGGTTTGTCAGGCATTTCAACATCAATGCCTGACAAAGCTGTAAATATTGGTAATGGATAAACATTGTCCCCAAGTACAATATCCCCATTTACCTATTTGTTGATATCAAAACCAGAAGTTGGGACATAACAAACATCATTTGAAGAAGAAAAAACGATTTTTTTATTTTCCTCATTCAGAGTCTGAAAAGCCATAAAAATTTGACTCTGCTCCCTGCCCATCACTATAAAATTTATTAAGGACATCCTCTTCCAGTTCAGATCAACAGCAATGTCTTGGTTGATGTAAGGTTATTTCGCCTTCATTTCCATAAAAATGAAGTTGAAGGCGTTTTTTTTTTTTTTTTTTTTTTTTTTGAACTGTCTGAACTGCCAAGCCAGTTCTAAGTCTACAGAACTTTTCTGAAATAAAATTTTACGCGGAGAATTCAATAAAGTTGGTTTCCAGTTTATTGGAAGGCGTTTACTGGTCGAAAATCGCCTTCATAGTGTAATATTCAAGGACTGGGATATTTTTACTACGTCGTCATCCTGATATATTCCGGGAATGGCACGCAAAGTATTAGAACGTTAACTAATAGAAAAATACCTTTTACGCAGAGAAAATTACTTTTTTGTTGTTATAACGGCAACCAGCCATTGAAAATCTTTAAAATAGTTATAATTATTATTATTATGATTCTTTATTCATCTTGGAGCACTCTTTTTAGTTTTTTAGTTTTTAGAATTTAAGAACCTTTTGTTTTGGTTCTTTATCTATAGCTGGAGTATAGAGATGACAATAACTGTTAAAGAAAATACTTGTTATTGTAATGCAGTGACTGATGTTAATATTAAAACTATTCAGTGATAACCATTAGAAAATCACATAATGAAGTTACGAAGTACGAAATCAGCAATAACTTGAAACTTGATATATGAAAAAAAACTCCATTGATCTTTTCTAGTAATATATCCAAAAGTAGAAACAAGAGAAAACTTTATGTCACAGATATTACCAACTCGGGTAATGAATTCAGTACTTCACTAACATAAACTGAAAACTACATTTGATAAGTTTCCCTTGAGAACCCCTGAGTTCAGCAGCAAATGCAGGTAGTTCAGATAATACTTCAAGTCTAGAATTATGAGGAGATGAAATAACAGTCCTGATCTCTCAACCTAATACCCTCCAAGCAAATTTGGGAATTTGGGAACTAAAACTCCATGAATTTACGAATAAATATTACAGTGCCATCAGTGTTTTTCGTTCCTGGATGATTAATTAATGATGTTTACGTCACTCCACAAAACACACGCAAGCAAGTGTCCACTTTTTGCTTTCAATTGACTTAGTCTTCACTGCTACATAATTCAACTTTGACATTTTTATTAAATTACCATGTGGCTTTTGAAGGTTCCCACTTTGCTGTAAAATTATTATCATGTGGAAAATCAACCTCACCAATTTTTTATGTGACTAATCAAAGTCTACTTGTACAAAGATTGAGAATCTGATTTGTTAACTGGCAACGTTTTGACGAAAAAGTTTGGACCACCAAAAAGAGAAACTAGCATAAATCCCAAAACAATTTTTGCCATTTAATTTGGGATATTAGCAGGTTTTTCAAACAAAGTACCTTCATGATATGAATGAGATGGTTTTACATACACTACATCAATGAGCAACATACAATGCCTTTGCAGAGTTTCTAATTTCATAAAAACTGTTTTGATAACGTCATCTTCCCCAGGTTTATTAACCTTCGTTTTCAGACGAGTTATTACACTAATGTTAGGTAGTTGAAAATTATCACGATATCTATGATACGATGTACGAGAGGTTGAAAAATACCCAAAAGCAATAATGTCGTTAGTATACTTTTGTTGGCCAACTTTAACAATGTTTAACACATTAGCTTGTTCATGTAAACCAGTTTTTTTATGGTCCAGCGCAAGTGATGCTTCCTCAATTCTTGACTGACGATCAAGAGTAGTAATGCGAAATATTATTTGACAAAATACTGGATGTCGTTTTCGTTATAAAATAAGTTAATACGAAAATCATGAGAAGTAAGAGAAGAACACATAGCATTAAATTTAACAAGATCTTGATGTAGCAACTTTTTCATCTCATCTTTGTTAACAGAACGAATAGCAGAAACAGACTAAGCAGTTTGTTGTGCTTTTAGCTGGAGGTGGTGTAGGTATTAAACTTTTCAATATATCAATTATTGAAGCTGGCTATTTTGGTCTAAGTTTACCGCAAACTTTGGCCCTTTCATAACCATTGGGAAAGTGTTTAACATAAGCAACATTGTACGAATTGACAGGTATATTATCTCTAGTGATAGCTTTTTTCCCATGATCAGAACTAAAACTTTATGTATTTGTAAACGGGTTGAAATTATATCCTAGATATTTAATTAGTACAATATACCAAAGCAAGCTGACAAGATTTCTAAATATACATTTAAATTTCCTACCTCTCTTTCTTTCTTGTCTATTTTGTAAACGAAAAGACCTCTAACCGTACGATGAAATGCCCTGTATTTTAATAAGCCTTAGAATAATTTTATTAGCATATTTTATACAAACACCGTGATTATCATTCAATGCGCACACAGACATGAAAAAGCAAGCACGATGCATGCTTTTAAGAAAATAATAGGGAAAAACCTGGCTAAGGAATTTATTCCCTTGGTAAGAAAAATCTTCGTTAAATTTTAGAATCGAATGTGGCGGAAATCTATCTCAAAGACATCTGTTGCTAGTTGTCCTGGCGTTGATTTAAACCGTAATTTTTACTATCGTTGGGGAGGTCAGATTTAATATTCTTTTAACTATTTTTTTTTATCTGTTCGTTATATTGTTTTACAAAGATTTGAATGTTATAAGTTTAGTTTTGTTTTAATTTCTAGCTTTTTGTATTAAAAAGGAGTCTATACTGCTTTCAGATTGTTCTAAAGAATGTATCTTTCCACCTTTTTGATAACCTACAATTTTTTTATTCTAAAGGTTGACTACTATAGATCCTTTTCTGTCATTTTTTCTGAATTTTAACCACTCATTTTTCAAACTCTTTATATGAATGGGTTGTTTCGACCAACACTACTTGTGTAAGGCTATCCTGTATTTTACCCCCACCGAAATTGCACTTTAGTGAAACTTATTTCTCAAAAAATAGCTTAGGTTTTAGTTCCATTAATAGGATGCACTGAGGTGGTTGTACAAAGCGCTATATTACATTAAGTTATCAAAAATTTTTTTTGTAACTAGGTTCAATTAAATCTATATTTTTCTATATGTTTTTATGAATATTTTCTTGTTTTATTTGGTTTTTTTAGGAGGGGGCTCTTCAGGAGATATGTGCATGGAAACTTACTGTGGCCCAGAACCGTTCTCTGAGAGCGAAACATTGTCACTGGCAAAATACTTGTACAAACATCGAAGGATCCTTGTATCTTACTTGGATATACACACCTATGGGCAGTTATGGGTGAGTCCATGGGGTTTTTCTGCTGCATACCCTAAGCACTACAAAACACAGGTAGATTAACAACATATGCTTTTTTATTATCCCAAGGTTTTACGTTAGATGAGTTTTATAAATTCATCCATGTCTGCTATCCCATCTGTCTGTCATTCCATTATTTGGTTCTTTCTCAGAATTCATTCATTAAATTTTGTGTCATTATAAATTCTTAACTTTAAAAGCAGAACCTTCTATGTCTGACTCTGCTGTGTAAGCAAAAATGGCTGAGAGTCATCAAAGTTCTAACAATAGATAAATTTTCTATTGCATGTTTTTAAGTAATTTGCCTGGAATTCGCTCTATATATCCTCAGTTTATATCAAACTCCATCAAGCTTCCTTTTTTCATTGTGGAGTAGAATAATTCGATTTATATTTAAACGAAAGATATTCGTGTTTATTACAGAAACCGAAATTTCAAGCCTATGGAAGAGGTTTGTACAATATTGGGAGCAAGAAACTCTCATGTTATATAAACAAAACTTTGACGTATTGGCAATATCGATGGCAATATCCTCAAAAGGCAACGACGAAGAACGGTTATTTCTAACAAACCTTACAAAAAATATTTTCTTTGTGTGGATTTGCTCACTGCTTTTTTTTTTTTTTTTTTTTTTTTGTCTGCCGGTCGAAACTCATTTGCTGTATTGTGTATTGTTATACATTGGGGCACTTGTTCCTGCTTTGATGATGCTTTAGTGGTACTGGTATGTTTTTAGGAGGTTTTCCTCGTATTCTTCCTTCCACGAAGATTTTCGTTTAGACATTTTTATTCTGTGTGTTGCTGTTTTACGCGATCTTTTTTAAACATAAACGATTAAATTGATTTTTCCAACTTTCCATTGTTTTCATGGCGTATATTTAGTGTCAATTAAACGGTTTCGTGACAGGGAAAGGGGCTCTATTTTTCCAATTTTTAGCGTCACATAATTATTGGATGACAAATACTAACATTAATGCTTTCATTCATTATAGCACAGATATCAACGACTAATTTTTGGTATCATAATTTTTTACGGTTATAATTCAAGAAAATACTGCAAAAATAATGAGGTAAAATGAAAACAAAATTTTAGGGACAGTCAGATATCAGCGATAGATATAAATAAAATAGATCTCACTTGTGTAACTATTTTTTTGTTTAATTTACAGACCAGATTTGGTCTGGTAGGAAAAAAAATTTTCCAAATATAAGATTATATTAATATATATCGATATATACTGTTGAAAGCAACAGAAATGTTAATCAATAAATACCAAATATTTATATACCAAATGTTTAGCAGTCGAGAGTTATACTCAATTTAATATAAATTATCATATTTGCAAACAAATTGAAATTAAAGAAGTTGAAATGCCATTGAAGAAAAAGTTGTTATTATCACAGAACCAGATGATGATCGTAAGTATAGAGCCGTTGGAAAGCATTGTGGTAAAGCTACTAAAAAACAATGAAGACATAGAGTTAAAGACGTAGGTTTAGCAAACAATAATAATGAGACGGAGTTAAATAAAATATCGTTTGAAAAGACTTGTTCAGAAGATCTGATGGTAAATCCTCCCATCTGCAGCGTAAGTAATAACGTCATCAAGAAGAAACAACCATTGTTAACCATTCTACACCACTTAAAAATCACAAAACCGTGAGCACAAATTATCGACAGAAATGAGTGCAATTAACAAAAACAAAATACGGTTTTAAACACAAAAGAAACACGAAAAATAAAGTTGACGATTATTTCGAGTGAAGGCGAAAGCATGTGATTTCTCAACTCGATAAGAAAATTATGGACACTACGTTGGTTTAGTAGCCAAAACACAGACTTCTGCTCTACGAAGAGAACTCTTGTTAAAAGGAAAAGTAAATATGAGAAAGAATTGGTTTTTACAGGATTTTATATTTTATAGCCACTACAGCCAACTGAGTCTGACAAGAAAGAAAATAAAGAAGTGCGTCCTTTAACAAGAAAACTTAAACACATTATCTCAAGTGTTTTAAGGACTAGTTCAAAAATAATCAGATGAGAAATGCTCCAGAGTATTTAAAACTTCGTACAGCATTGAGTTTTTAGAGAGAAAAACGACATTTTTCGCTCTATTTGTCATGCCAACAAACAGTTCTTTTAAATTAAAGAATAAGCTGTCAGAAAAGAACAAAGATCGATTAAAAATGACAATCGCATATGCATTTTCGTGAACCATACTTACTTACCATACTTACATTTTTCGCATATGTATTTTCGTGAACCCTGCCTTAATACGCTTGAGTCGGCCAGACTGGAATTAAAATTAGGTTATTTTTTTAGACCACCCGTTCTTTTTATACGATTCAGTTTTATTTGACAGCTGCTATAATATCAATCTACATACAATACAGTTTTGGTAGCTATTATAATATCAATATATAAGACAGTTTTATTTGGCGGCTACTATAATATCGGTTTACAATATTGTTTTATTTGATGGCTGCTATAATATCGACATAGCATACAGCTTTATTTGTTAGCTACTATATTATCGATATACGATGCAATCTTATCCATTTAAGCCATTATCGATTCGTTTATAACGTTTCTCGACTCATCTTTTGAAAAATTAAAAAGAACCTGCTATTAACGATTTAATCACACAAGTCGTATCTCGTACAATAAGTTTCGTTCTCTACAGCTCGTGCGTGATTTGCATGATCTCCATATCAACCTTTCTTTCTTTCTTTCCGCAAGTTATAGGTAATGATTTCTCTAATGTTCTTTCATCCGTGCTGCGGCGTTTCGAGGTAATCCATATAAACTCAAGGATTTTATTTGTATTTTTCCTGCTGACGGGACCATTATTTCCTCAGCTGACGGGACCATTATTTCCTCAGCTGAATCGTTGCTGAAATAAATGTTTTCACTTTCCTTAGTTTTCATTTTCCTGTTTGCGTTTAATATTATTTCTAAAAAGTTTCTTTCATAACGATACAATAATTTAATAATGATACATTTTATTTCCGAATTTTATGCGGTGATATAGGAGCGGAAAAGGCATTAATTTTCCTATATTGCTTCTCTTTTTTTTTTCTCATATATTATCCTGGACCTATCAGAAATTCATGTGTTCCTCATTTTCCTTCGCTTTTACCTTTTGTTCATAATTTATTCACAATTTGCTGTTTAGAGGTTCATTAGCACTAATGTTTTTTAATGTTCCTAATTGAATTTTATTACTCTGCAAATTTTTAATCAATACTCATGATATTTTTTGAGTTCTTATAATGACGTCCATCATGATGTACATAATTACCTGCTTAGGAAATGCTAATGGACAGGGTTAAAGCTGCAATCAAAGAAGCTAATGGTGTAACTTACCGCGTGGGAAGATCATCGGAAGTTCTGTGTGAGTGAATTTATAGTCTCCGTAATCTATGCCTGTTTCTTTTGGAGTCAGAATGAAATACGGGGTTAGAAATCTTATAATGGATGATCTACACCGATACAAAACATTTTTTCGACGCAAAAAAACTTCTTTTTACACTTAAGGTTAATAGGTTAAAAAAAGAGTGCTAAAAAAATTAGTGTTTGTAGACATGGGGGTTGCATACTGCTAAGTTTTGACTGCATCTGAAAAAATTCAAAAAATTAATAAGCATCTCGGTACTTTTCTTTTAATCCACATTATTGTTGCTCCCTATCGTATGGTCCCTTGAATTAATTCTGCACTAGATTCTTTATCGTGTACAATACTAGATATGTTTAAAAGATTCATAGTTGGTAAGCTAATTAACATTACTATTAAGCTCCGAAAACTACTAGCACTGACTTGTTTTCTTTTCACTGTATTTATTATTTATTTTTAAACTGAATCAGCTGCATTTTTTCTGCACACGATTCTAATTTAAATTAACTAAGAAGACCTCAATGCTCTTTTTCAGTATTATGAACGTTTATTGCAATTCACTTGTACATGATAATTATTTAAATTAACTAAAAATAAAAATAACATTTTTTTTTTTTTTTTTTTTTTTTTTTGTTGTTGTTAAAAGAAAAGTATCAGCATCTCACTCCTAACCAACCCACACCACCTCACCCCATATTTTTTAGTATCCTAAGAGTATTTTCATTTCATGTTAAAGAAGAAAGTGTGAAAGTATGATTACATACATAATTTTGTAATGCTTGTATTAAAATGCATGTTTGGTAAAGAAAACAATCAATCATTAAATTGTATACCATGATGCAGTTAATATTAATCTGAGTAGGTTTTTATATCTGTTGAGACATCGCTTTGATAGTTTTTGCATATTTTTCGCGCATTCTCAAATTATTATTTATTAACAGTAGCTGTGTTTGAATGTTCACGGAACGTTACACAATTCACTGATTTGTTTGTGTTCGGCATAATATACATTCTTGCTTGATTTTTTTCGGTATAATATATGTTCTTGCTCGGTTAAGCATGGTACAATTATTTCAAATGAAACTTGTTTCAAAAGTTTAAACGATTTTTAAGCCTCGTTGTTATGGTTTTTTGAAACTAAGATAGGGTTATAGTTAAACATTTAGTTTTAAATTTATAAACTACAACCTTGGCAACCTTATGTTTAACGTATATTTCAGATAAATTAAAAACTATCAAAAATTATGAAATAAAGGTTCGTTTCTGAGATACTCTGAGTTTTAGTTAAAACTGAATATATTTATCCCTCTCAAATTTTTTTCTCAGGAAAAAATAAATATTTTACATGTTATAATATTTTTATTTTTTATTCAGTAGATCTATTGAACAAGATTGCATAAAGAGGCTTCTTCGTAAATCAAGTCCAATTCTCCGTAGCTATCATCGGTGTTTTGACATTTCGTTGCCTTATTTTTTCAGAATTTTGTTATTTTTGAGGATAGAAATTTCTGAAATAACTGGAAACATGCGAATTCTTAAATGATTTGCTCTCAAGGCTGCATAAAAATAATGTGATTAATATCTTAATTCCCCTAGATATCTGTTCCCATGGATATCTTTGGCCTTGGATATGCAAAAATTATCGCTTAAACAAACAATGATGAACTCACAGCTCACGAATTTTTTATATTTTGGAAACGATAACTCGATTCTGTAAGCCTTTATTTGATAACAGGTTGTTTTTGGCGTTTCTTTCCAACTCATGTAAAAACCTCGTGAAATTTCATTGTTACCGCAAACAAAGTTTTTAAGTGAGTATTTTTATTCCAGAGGTCACGTGTTGAACAGCGTAGGAAAACTTCCTTCGAACGGCGGTGGAAAAGAATTTTTATATTTTCATAGTTGTTTTGAAAAAATAAATGAATCACTCACGTTGTCCTGATACCAGCTGATGGTTTTTTTTTTTTTTTTTTTTTGAATCATTAACGCATCCAGGTGAAAAAACAAAATTGTTAACTTTTTTGTGTTCTAAGTTAAATAAACTGCTTGTTTCTTCGAAATCAATTTCCCGAATACCCATAAAAAATTATTGGCGAGATCAGATTAACCATGAATTCACAATTAAATCTAAATAATCTTTAATTGCTTTATTAACATTGTCTCTTAGATCAAACGAGTGGTGATTCGCTAGATTGGGTATATGGGCGTTTGGGTGTTGTTCACACTTATGGTGTGGAATTAAGACCGACTTTACGTGTTCGGGATGGATTTCGATATACACGGCATGCTATTGTTTCATCCGGGGAAGATCTTTTTGTTGGTTTAACTACACTCTCCAAATTCCTATTTGAAGAAAAAAATGCTAAATCATATTAACTTGCTCTATATACCTGAGACATGTATTAACACGATTTAGTCTATTTTGTAATAAAATTCAGTCTAAGAGCAATATTTTCTCATCGCGTATGGACGAATTCGTTTTTTTTTTTTTTTTTTTTTCTCATAACGAAAAACAACAGAGATTCTTTAAAAATCGTTTTTGTGTAGATTTGTTATTCTATTCTAAATAAATATATTAAAAATTTAAATTACGGTTACATTGTTTGCATTCATTACTGTACAAATAAATTAAATAAAAAAGAAATAAATTAACTACAAAAGTGTGGCGCGTTGTGTATATAATTATGATAATTTATGCTAAAACGCATAAATTAGACCTTTTTAACTAGTTCTTGAAATAAGTCCAAGAATTTGACTACGGTGTCGATTTTTTCTTTGTGTAAAAGTTGTATTTTATTAATTGTTTCTTCTTCTCTTTTTCGTTGCTCTTTTAGGAATTCTTTAAGCACGTCGATTAGTTCGTGTTTATCCATCCCGCCACATTCAATGCATTGACGTTTAGGTGGTGGTGGTGGGGATGCGTCATTATTTGAGGTTTCCATTTGGCTAATTGTTCTCTTTTCAGGAGAACTAGGCGTGCTGCGTGTTTCAGTTTCGTATGTATGATGCTCGCCTGATTCTGATGATGAGGCGCTTCTTGATGCAGAATCGTAAAATCCGTTTGCATTGGGTGTACTATTTTGGGCTATTTTGTTAAACCCGTTATAATATTTGGTTTCGTTCTCGACTTCCTCTTTCAATTTGTCTGCTTCGCTCATTGGCGTTAGTAATTTTTCTAACCTCTCGTAATATTTGCACGTTTTGCGGAAAGAACCTGACCGTGAGTTGTGTTCAACTACTTTCTGGAAATCTGCTTTCATATTACGGAATTTCTGATTGCATTGGCATCCGTTCACATCTGAATCTAATTTTTCGTGAATTTCTTTTGCTATATCTTCCCATACTTTTGTTTTTCTTACACGAGGGTCTTGCAGCTTAACTTTGTGTTCTTCGTATAAGTCTAATAACAGTTCGACTTCTTGTTTTGTCCAAATATGTTTATCATCCATACTAGGCGGTGAAAGCTTAAACTTTTCTTCGTCAAAACCCACTACTCCCATGTGTAGATTATAACGGGAATCAAGAGGCTCTCGGGGATAGCCCATGGTCGTCATTAACGGACTTCCAACTGGGTAAGCGCTATATCGAGTACGGTCATTGGGGTGTGCAAAATTACGACCGTTGCCATAAAAAGGTGGAACATATCTTCGGGGAGGGCACGGATAGTTGGGATCCCGCCCATCTACGTAGGGACTTGTAGGGGGTGCTGGTGCCCGATAGTTATGTGGTTTCACTGGTGATATCCATGCAGGGGTATTTTCAGGTATGTGGTGTTGGCGGTTAGTTTCCCTATCAGGGGAAGAATGGTGTGGGGACATATGGTGTGGGGAAGTTAGATGTATACCGGGATATCTTGGGGAATGCATATCATTTATTGTAGTCTTAGTGACATCAGGCTGTAGCCCAAGATATCTAGGAGACTGAATGTCTGGCATTAACTTCATATCTGATTCGTAGGACTTACTTGTAAGATTTTCAATACCGTATATACTTGTTGGTGGGTTGATTTCACGAGTCTGACCTTGGGATGGATTCTGAATTTGAGGCTCTGCATTGTTTACAGGACTTTTGGTGACTTGTGGTAAGTTGACATTTATATGGCTATCCTGTGACTGTTGCGGTGGTGAGGGTGGTTGTAGTTGTTGTTGTTGGTGTAGCTGTTGTTGTTGATGGTGCTGCATTTGCTGGTGCTGCTGTACCACTGATATATCCATGATGTTATTAGGTGCTGTCTCTTTTTGGGGAGATGGTAGCCCTATTGTTATTTCTCGCTTAATAATTTGTTTATCATATAGCGACTCTTTATTTTGTAGACCTATAAGAAAATTTGATTTAAACTAAACTTAGGTATTACAGGTTTTTTTCAAAAATGGAAGGGGTGAATGACCCTTTTGTTTACAGTAAATGATATATCAAAATCCCCTTATTTCTACCCAATAGAGCTCATAAAATATATACACTGCCATTGATTTTAATTGGGAAAAATCTATTTATGTGATATAAATATATATAATATTTCTAACATTAGCGACAAACTCCTAATAAAATTTTTATAATTTTTTTTAGTTCTTCGTAAGTATATACTTTGTGATTTAACAATGTTCTTCGATACAAAAATTTTCAATGGGTTATTATGATTTCCGATAACATAAGGTCTAAATTTTTCTACTGCACTACCTTGGAGGCCGGGTGTTGTTCTTTAGCATAGCTTGCGAAACCTGCACTATTTTCACTGAAAAAAAAGAAAAAACTTTTACTTACGTTCCATTTCGATGGTATTTTTGTTGTTGTTATCATAGTTGGTTGGAAATTCCACTTTCTTCGCAACATTATTTAAGCTTGCATCAAAAACCTCTGTATGTATTGCTCCTCCGTGCATCGCCATGTTTATTTCAGTTTTTATCTTTTGTTTTTAATATAATTTTATGTTTCTTAAACAAAGAAAACTTTATTGTTCAAAAGATCAAGCTCGAAGCGATAGCTGATCTCAAATGAACAAAGGAAGTTTTGGAAATAATTTAAACGCTGCTCGAACAACTAAACAGGTATCATTGTTGGAAACAATTAATTCTGTGTTGGTTCGATGCTCAAAAATATAGCGTTTTTCAAATTTTTGAAAATAGAGTGAACAAGTATTCGGCATTGCAATCCATAAAGTTTCATGAGCAGGTTAAATCAAATGTTAACTCAAGCAATTTTTTTACCCCTTCATTACATATGAAAAAAATTATAAAGCTATGATTTATACTCAAATCAAATGCATTTTATGGATTGGATTTCTGGATTTTTTTTTATAGGTTTATTTTACCTCAAAATAAAGTTAAGTGCATTATTTCGAATTAGAATAGAGATAATACAAAAAATTTTATGATAGCATTGCTCATTGAAAAGAATAGAAAGATTTAATATTTTTGCATGATTTGAACAAAGAAATATAATCTTATTACACTAGCTCGCTCGCGAAAAATATTTTCATTTTCAAAAATGAAAATACTGAAAACTTTGCTTAAAACCTAAAAAGTTACCATTTCTTAAAGAAAAACATTTCAAGTTCGTGCAATGTTACATGTTTTTCCCAAAATCGTATTTGGAGGTGCGAAACGAAGAGGGAATTAAATTTTATTTGTTTATCGATGAAAAATGATTAAGAGGGCGAAAATTAAAAAAAAAAAAAAACATGGTTATTCTAAATTTATATTAATTTAATTCACGGAAAATATACTTACTCGCATGTTCATTTTTTTTTTTTTTTTTTTTTTTTTTTTTTTTATGGGTTTTTTATGTCATCATGATAGTGGAAAATGTAAGAAAATTATCTATATTTTGCTCGTTTAATACCGTGGATTTCAAAATCAAAATAATTGTAGAATTAAAGTGCTTTTTCCAAAACTCAAAACTTTCGTGCGAGTCACAACCTAATATTACCATGGTGTTTATTTTCATTACATTAACATTACTGGTAAACCCGAGATACTATTCATCAAGTCTATCTGCTCCGATTAACCCGGCAATGATGATCGATTCAATTTCTTTACCCGTTGAAATCTCCTTTTTATTGCCAGTTTCAAATGAATCAAAACAATATTCCTTTTTTTTTTTCATTTCAAATTTTTTACGATGCGTAGATCTTTCTTTATTTCCAAGCTCTTTGTGCACACTTGAAATTGATTTTTTGATTTTTTTAGCAAATGTTTCCCTTATTTTAGCGTGGAAGTGTGATGTTTTAATTCATGTATTTACCGCTGATTCAGTTGTGCTAAATCCAGATCTGTAAGTCCATGCTTGACGCTTTGTTTACCCATTAAAGACTTCTGAAATAGGGTCACCGTGTATACTAGGGAATTTTGTTCCAGAATGACTGTCACCAACCTTTTTTTCTTTAGATCGTTAATTGCTTTAGGATCATTTCTTTCTATATCTGTGAGATACATGTGTTCAAACGAAAGGTACCTGGAGTAGTTTATATCATCAAAAGCAAAGCATAGTCTCAGCATTTCTCTTTCAGCTTGCATATGTAAATCAAAATCTCCTCTAACTGCTGAAACCATTGCTAACACAGACGATATATCCTTTAAATATATTATTGTCATTTGTGCACCTGTTTCTTTACGTTTGTCACACAGTGAGAAAAATAACATGAATAACCTCTGTTCTCTCCGGCACCCTTTCTTTTTTTATGCATTTATCTATTTGTTTTCATTTTTAACCCCGGTTAAAAAAGAAATTATTTTCTGAATTTTTCAGTACAGTTCAACAACTTTTTACCGATTTTTACAGTTTTTCAGTTCCTTATCAAACAAAAAGCCATTAAATATAGACATTGCTGTGTTACCAGCAGTCACTCTTAAATTTCGTTTCTGCAAAAAATAGACCTTTTGTATTACTTTACTTTACTTTATTATTTCAAATTTGGTATTGCCTTGAAATAGTACGGCAATAAATTAAAATATTAAGACGGTGATTTTCTGACAAAAAAAAATAATAAACAGCCTAATTTTTTACAAAATTTGGAAAATTCGATTTTTTTCGTTTTAGCGGGAGAAAACACCACGGAGTTTCACTTTTTCACGAAGGAATTGTATTTAGAGTATTTATCATATTTTCATAACTGAGAAACAAGATTTTGTGGACCGAATTACGTGACAGATTGAGTTTGGAAAAAGTTGTCCAGAAAATTCTTTTACATTGCCAATATTCAATTACTGTACCTTAATCCATTGAGTCACGCTAAACAATTTTTCAATGTCATTTGAAGAGGCCAAGAGGATCTAAGCACATCAATAAAATGGATTTTGAAATCCTAATGCTTGAGGTGATTAAATTATTTTAGCTCTATATTCATGTTTGATATATTCACTATAAAGGGTATGTCCTACGATTTCGATTTGTATTTACCTTAAAACCTCCTGTAATCGAAAGATATTTAGCTCATAAGCTTAAATTCGCTTATAAGCTGTGCCTCTTTGGTTTGAAAAGAACAACCTAAAGATCTCAAAGACTGAAAAACTTTCTAATGTAACTGAGGCTTTTCGAAATGAGCCGCAAACTTACTTCAATATATGGATTTCTGTTTGGGATATCATAATAAAAAATCACACAAGATTAAGTCTTTTCTAATATATGTTATGTATGTTCTTATTTCGATAAAATCAAATTTGAAAAACATTCTTGTAAGTTTTTATAATACAATTAGGTCAACCCAAACCATGTTAGGTTTCCTAAAGTATAATGGCCTTATGTTTTGTGTCATTTTTATTGAGCAATAAAGTTGTCGATATTTCTGTTTTACAATAACCTAACAAAAAAAATAACCCCAACTATAAAATTTGTACATTTTTTTAAAGTTAAATTGATTTAAAATTTTTAATTTATTTATTCTTTTTTACGAGTTAATATTTGCTCACTCAAGCAGTGCTTTTGTAGTGGTTCGGTTGCTAACTACATACCATGGTAAGTGTGCTTAAAAAACGTCCTAAACAAATATGAAACAGGTGTATTCTGTTCTGCACGTTTATTTAACCGAAACGCTACTTATTTCGGATACCGTTGTTTCTGATGTCTCGATGGATATTGATTACCAAAACGGTTAAATCAATTCTTCTCTCAATCTTCTTCTAAATACCTATCTTTAAGAAAAATTCGGCGGCTTTTATTTTTTGGTTTTAGTAAAATTTATCTAAGGAAATAATAGGCAAACGAAATAAGTTCTGTTTTAAATAAAACTCGCGCACTATGACAACATGACATTTCTCAAACTTCAGTGGTTTAATAACGTCCTTGGAGGACGCTATTAAACCACTATAACCGCTCGTTTTTCGAAGTATGAAGTTTAACCGAATTAATTTCCGTGCATGAACTAATTTGTGATCTCAACGCGAATTTAATTTCACGGAAACCGATAATTTCGAGTATTGGCATCGAGTTAATTCCATACCCGTGTTAATATTTGATAGTTTTTAATTTTTCAGGAGTAGGTTTAAACAATAATCGCTTTGGGTGCTGACTCTTTCTTTTAAAAAACTGAAAAACTTTCGTAATAGCATATTCGCAGCATTATAAATTAATTAAAATAACTTAATAAGCTAAATTGCTCAATTATTGTATGTAGGAATCAGCTTAATTCATCCTTATCATTTTATTCGGTATTTCTGAGGACCTAAGTAAAAAGAAAGTCTAATGTCAGAATGAGCGTTTATCAGAAAGGGCGCTTATAAAAATTATGAAACGAAAACAATAATTTGTGTTTATTGACTGTATTATAACTTACAAATACAAAAAAGTTTAAGTAATAGAGACCGCAAAAATAAAGTAGGCCTTGATGCGCCATCTTTCCATTCGAAGTAAATTTCACACGGTAGCTTGAGTAAAATTGGATGTTTTTTCTTGCAAGTAGAAGGCGATTAAATTCAACTGGAGATTTTTCAGCAGTGCTTAGCATTTTGGCGTGAATTGGACTTGGCTCCACGGATATAAAAGTAGAGTCTCTTTAGCAGTGTATCATCAACCATTAGCAAGATAGGCGAGTGGCTTTGGAACTTTCCCGGATTAACTCATTATCAGCACGAAAAAAGGATTGTTTGTTTTTCAAAGATTTGAAATCAGAAAGTTGCCATTTTTCAATGTTTTTAAACACAATGGAATGCTTTGGGTCACAATTCGTCTATTTATTTATATTCCGATTACTATCCTATTTATTCTATTATCAGGTCAGATTATGTCGATTTTACTCTAGAATTAAAGAGAAAAGTCTTATCTTTGTTAAGTTTGAGTGTTAGTCATTTTCTGAAGAAATCGAAAAGTAGGTAGGTTAAAATTAGGTAGGTTAAAATAAAAGAATTGATTTTTTTACTCCATATAATAAAATCATTGAAATAAAAAAGTTTGGTTTGAAAATTTTAAATGGAAAAAAAAATTTCTCACTTGATGGAATTGCAGTATGAATTTCTAATGCATCGAAAATAAAGAGCTGCGCTCACATCAACTTTTCACCAGCATAACTTAAACTCTATAACTTTTCACTAAACGTGATCTGACCAAGTTATTTTATTACCGTTGTTTGATTTTTGATTAATTCGGCGTTGCCACACGAGAATACTCAAAAAAATACAACGATATTATTACTTCTTAACCCCAAAACTTTTATAGAACTCTTCAGTAAGATGAAATAAGCTTATCTTACGGTATTATGAAATAAGCATATCTTGTTTTGCATTTGCGGGAAACCAATTTAATAACATAATTTGGACTTATCAGGTCCTCAGTTGTTTTTGTCATCCGCTTCACACCATTAACCTCCCATCTGCCATTTTCTGGCGCTTTATAACCAACGATAGTACTAATCTTTCGAAATAACTGGTTGGTTTTCCTCTAAATGTGTTGTATAAAAGCACCTTTCCACCTTTTTGCACTCTCTGCAAACCCGACAAAGGCCTATAAAATTGCCCATTTTCGTCTTTCTAGTCATTTGTTTCAAAATCTGCTTATCAATTTTTTCGAAAATTTTATATCAAGTCATAAAGGTGAAAATGCAAAAAAACAAATAGCTTTAGATCTTTCAATAAAACTCTGATATTCCATATATGATCATTTTATATTCCACATAAGGTAATTTTATATTCCATGTGTGGTAATTTTATATTCCATGTGTGGTAATTTCATATTGCATGTGTGGTAATTTTATATTCCATGTGTGGTAATTTTAGGCTTAAAATCAAAATTTTCACAAAATTGCTCATTAATATATATTTTTTTTACTTTGTACAAAAAATAATTTTTGGCATATCTATATAACCTATATAAAACCACCTATATTTAAGCACCTATATATAACCACCTATATTTAAGCACCTATATATATATAACCACCTATAGTTAACTCCCGGTGAATGGAGTCGAAAGCTTTTTCAAAGTCAATGAAATTAATTTACAGTGATGCTTGCCATTCGATTGATTGCTCTATTATGTTACGTAGAACAAATATTTGATCTATTGTGCTCCTATT